>JASDQU010106771.1:206985-234160 GCA_032191745.1 Picea mariana | reverse complement strand
GACCGTTTCTTAATTTTTGAAGATTTGGTAGCAGGTATGTGGGTCCTTAAGTATAAATTTCTAGTAGGAGGTATATCAAAGCATGTGTCGATTTCAATCGAATTTGTCTCAAAGGGATCTAAGCCTCTTGTCCATTTTAAGTTCAACCATAAATGGCTCTTGGAGGAAGATTACAAGTGTCTGATTCGATGAGTATGGAGATTGCTAGAGGATAACCTGGATTGCTCTCATATGTTTCAATTTGCAGAAAAAATTTCCAGGGCCAAGAAGGAATCAATTGCTTGGTCCAAAAATCATAATGCAAGGGAAAAAGTGCTTATGTCAAATGTGGAAGCAAATATTGGAGAGTTGTTGATTGTTAATTTGGCTTCTTCTCTATCTAATGAGGGGGAATCGGTTCTCAACGATCTCCTGAAACAAAGGAAATGTTTGTTGGATGAATAAGAGGCCCAATGGAATTTAAAAAGTAAAGTGGTTTGGTTGAAGGAAGGTGACAGTAACTCGGAATTTTTCACAATTTCACTAATTAGAGAAGAATCCTAAACACCATTTTAGAAATTAAATATCCCAATGACAGCCAGGTTACTTCTTTTGAGGGAATAGTGAATGTTGGATAGGATTTTTTTTCATCCCTTTTTAGTAGCACACATGGATGCCCCATTTTTGAAATCCTTAAGGTGGTCAAACTCTTTCCCAGATTTATTTTAGAGGAAATGAATGATTCTCTTCAAGAAAAAAATCCTTGGAAAGGAGATTCTGGCTACACTCACCTCTTTTTAGAAAAGTAAAAGCCCTGGACTGGATGGTTTTACTGGGCCACTATAGCCAAAATTCTAAGTGGCATTCTCACCAGAATCTGAAAGATCTACTTTCACTTTATGTGGTACAATAAAAGGGAATCTTGTGGCATTCCTCTAGTTAAGTGGAACTATTTGGCAATGCTAAAAGAACTTGGAGGATGGAGCATCAAGAATATAAATTGGTTTTGTAAATCTATGGTTGCTAAAAGTATGTGGAGGTTGATCCACAACTCAATGTTGTGGGGGAGGGTTCAAAAAAACAAGTACCTGGGAAAAAAATCGGTAGTGGAATGTTTTATATTCCCAAAAAAATTGGGAAACAATGGTTGTGGGATGGAAGCCTATGGTCAAAGATTTTCCAATAATTGGAAATTGGACAGTTTGGCAAGTAGGGAATGGAAAGAGTGTAAGAATACATGAATATCCCTAGTTTAATGTTGGTCATGATTTCAAACTTTCTAGAGAATGTAACTCAACGCTTCACAACCAAGGCATTTTCTTTTTATGGGAAGCTAGAATCTCAGAAGGGGATTTCATAAGAAGAATCTCTTGGAAATCGACAGTTGCTCTGAATTTGATAGGGAATCAGATTGAGGAATGGAAAAAATACATTGAAATTCTATATGACAGTTATATTATTCTTGAGGAGGAAGAGGATACTTCAGTTTGGGCCAAAAATGAAAAATCAAGAAATTACACAGTCAAATTTGGATACCTCTCTCTAGTGGAAAATGAATTTGAAGGTGACAAAAAATGGTGGTGGACGTATGTGTGGAGAACCTGGGATATTTTAAAATCAAAGACAATGATTTGGTTGGCCTTAGAAAATAAGATTTTAACTTGGGACAACGACTTAAAACAGGGTTGGGTGGGGCCTAATAGATGCTCCCTATGAAAAGTAGAGGCTGAGTCAGTGAATCATTTATTCTCTTTATGTCAGTACTCCCAACAAGTCAATGTAGAATTTTCCTAGTTGATTTCAGGTATCGGTCCAATCCTCACTAGTTCTTTGCTCAGTTGGATCAAAGCATGGAAAGAGGACCTCTACTCCCAGTGCTACATGTTGTTGCCTCTGTTCTTGGTTTATTTTGTATGGTGGGCATGCAACCAATGAATTTTTGGGGAAAAATACATTCTTCCTCCCATAATAACAACATTAGTATTCAAGTTATCATTTGAATACAAATGTGAGGCAAATTCTCCAAAGTAAAGATTAGTGGTCAATCCAGAAATTGATAAACAAATTCTATGGGGCTATTTCGATGGA
The DNA here is from genome assembly GCA_032191745.1 of Picea mariana. Lineage (NCBI taxonomy): Eukaryota > Viridiplantae > Streptophyta > Pinopsida > Pinales > Pinaceae > Picea > Picea mariana. The sequence goes on along the minus strand of JASDQU010106771.1, from coordinate 232,093 downwards.
GCCTGTCAGGGGAATCCTATTAAATGCAAGCAGGTGTTGTTCTTTTTATATATGATACTCATTTATTTAAAATAAGATATACACCAGGAAGAGGAACTGATACAAAAGATGAACTCTCAGCCCTTTGGGCTCTGATGGTTCATGTCACTTCCTTAAACTTGAGAAAAATTCAAATTTTGGGGGACTTTAAGTCAATAGTTGATTGGGTGAAAGGAAAAACTAGATGCAGATATTGAGATCTAGGAATTTAATGGAGAAGCTCATATATTTCCTTTCTTCAATGGAATGGTTCTTTATCAATCATGTTCGTAGAGCACTCAATGTGCAGGCATATGAACTCTGGAGATAGATAAGGGAGCCTTTATTATTCAAGATTATTTTGATGAACGACTTGAGGAAGAGATGAATTTTCATCTGTAATTGTTAATCTATTGTTTGGTTTATAGCATATTAGACTGAAAATATGAAGGTGTTGTGCACAGGATTGTTAAGAAAGTACAAATGTAGTATCGAAGTTTAGTTTGTTTTGGTAAGTATAGAGAAATATTCAAAGAGAGTCTCAAGATGTGTATTCACTCTTTTTTTATGAATATAATGTTTTTTCTTGTTCCGAAAAAAATAAATATATTACAATGGCATATTATAACATTTTATATATTAATGGATATGTAATACAATTGTTTATTATCGTAATATAATAAGATAATTTGTCCATTGGATGTATCTTGGGTGGTTCAAAGGAATGATTGTTACCCTACCCACCCAGGTTCAAATCCTTGGAGTGACATGTTGTGCCCTTTAATGGATCTATAAGATGCTCTTGTTGAGCCGCCAATTCTCCGAAAAATGCTCGGCCACCCCATATTCAACTTTCTCGATATTTTTGTATGCCTCTGAGATGGCATGGTGTATACCCAAAAACAATCGCTTATGTGCTCAAATTTGAGAGGTTAAATAAGGAAAATTTGGATCATTCAAATTGGAGAGGTTAAATCATCGGATTTTGGATCATTTTAGACGTGAAAAAATGGAAATCGACGGATTTTGGATAAGTGCCAATTACTTGTTTCTCGAAAGACATTAAATATCATTCATAAAATATCATTGTTAATCATTTTCGAACTCTAAACTTTTCTTTGTTTGATGAAACAACTAAGTCACATAATAACCTAGAGTTTCCATCCATCTTGGAGTGATTTTAAAAGGATCTATTTCAATTTAAAATTTTGTAGAGGCTCATATGGTGGAACAATGCCCAATTAAATACTATATCCACCTATGTTCATTCTTCTTATGGTAGTGCTATGATAAAAATGAATGGTATTCTTGTTGTAAAACAACGATTCACCAATTTTAAAAAGAAAATGTATCATCCACATACCCAAGCATACTATGACAGTTCACATAATGTTGCATTATGCATTGTTACAACCTCAAAATATATTCTAAACAAAATCTTATTCCAGAGCCATGATGAGTTGCCAATAATTATAAATATCATTGAAAAAAGGCAATAATTATGATGCCAACCCAAGTCAGTGAGAGATAGTTTTAATAAGAGCAGTGGGACAAAGAAATATTTATATTTATTGTGGATTCAATGCATCGAGCAAAGTCAAAAGTCGATTTTGATTCATATTCAATCTAGAGATAGTAATATTTGTCTCGATTGCAGATTCAAATCAACAGAAATCAATGGTTGACTTTGGTCCATGTCAATTAGATGGACATAATTTACAATCAAACCTATACAACCTACACAATGTGCTCCCTAGAGACTTTTCTTGTAGAGCGCTACATTTCCTTCTTTTATCATGTGGTATGCCAAGAGAGTGTGTTTTGTGCACCTAACGAGTTTTAGTATAGAGTTTTCTCTTGTGATATGCCAAGAGAGTGTGATATTGTGTTTTTTTGAATCTGTATGTATTTTATGAGTGCTTGTGGTGGTGTTGTAAGTTATAATCATTTTATTCACACTCAAACCCATAGGGATAAACATATACTTACACATAAAAACTGAGAGAGCAACAATAAAGTGTTGACATATGGAATCTAATGTTACTAATATTAAATTTAGGTTGCACTGCAATTAAATATTTTCATACATGAATAATAAATGTCTTAAGCTCTTAAACAATTTATACGCTCAGGTTTGAAGGTTCAAGAGATAGTTTTTATAGGCAAACAGCTTGAATCGCAATTTGTTTGACCCCACTAGATAATCACAGTAGATATAAGGTTCTTATTTATAAGAGCACTAGGTACATCCATGATGAAATTAAGACTCAAAACCTATTCAGTTATTGTTTTACAAATATTGTCCATGTACAACTTATTTTCAATGCAAAACTCATGGTTTTGAAACAAAAGATTTACATTCCTATCATCTATGAATTTAAAATATATGTCATACATTTTTAAATATCGAATATCAAATTTAAACACAGTTTGGGGTACTATTGATCCACATTGTGTAGAGAACAAAATTAAACACACATGGGAGTATAGCAGAGAGCATAATAATACAATGAAAATCCAACTTCTATTAATGAATAAAATAGCGCAATATTGTAGAAGACAAACTTGATAGAATGGCAATAGCTTATCTCTAAAGAGAAATATGCAACTACACTCATTCAAAAAAGATAATACAAGAGGTCGAAACGATGGCCTTTTAACATAAAGCAAAAACCCTAAAGTACCAAAATCTTACCCCTAGGAGGTGAAGCACCAAAAAGTTGTTTGTGGGCCCAAGGTGGTTTCTACATCAACTCTTAGGGGCACAAATTCCACACACAATCTCCATTTGAAACACATGGAATCTCATTGGAAATATCTAACTAAGTACTATAATATTGCACCATTGCATGGGTGTGTCGATAACAAACCCAATGCCTAAATTTTTCTAGAAAACATCATTTAGAGACTTAAAACATCCATGAAATTTTAGAACCTAGAAAATCCTAAAAATCATAATAAAAATGCCAAGATGGAGAACCGTGTTGAGTCAATGGACAAGGTGGGTGGCCACCAATATCCACCTATATTAATCCTCCCCCCTTAGGAATAAATCATCCCCATTAGGTCAAGTTCTCATAGTATATGGGGAAACTTTTATTGAATCTGAATCTTGGCGATCCATTTTCCTTGTTGAAGAAGTTATCCTCCTTTGAAAACCTAATAGAGTTGTATGTTATGTTGGCAAGTCCCTTAATCTTGGTGTCCACAACCCAATCCATTATAGTCTTCTAAAGAAATTTTGGATTGAGTTTTGTAGGGGGCCAATTACTCATCCACCTCTATGTTTTCCAGTAGAGGTGGGAAATATGGAAAAGAAGCTCCACATTAAACATTGAATACAAGCCAAGGAAAGCAGGAATACTCAATTTGAAATCATTTTCACCCACAACCTTTTGTGATGGTGTAAGGCCCATATTGGAGTGATATGAGCTTCTTTTGGGGGGGCGTGATGCACTCTTTCTGCAAATGCAAGGTCATACCTTTCCACCAACCTTAAACTTGTGTGGAACCTGATGTTGGTCATGTTGTTACTTGTACTTAGCATTGACCTTTTGCAAGATATCATGAACCTGTTGTTGGAGGTGTTGGATCCATTCGACAAATTAGGTTTCTTGTCTTCCTTGATCTAAGCATGGGAAGACTACGTCAATGAAGATGGAACGAGAAGAGATACATCAATAGGGGGTAATGGATGGAACCCCAAGCACACCTGAAAAGGGTTATAGACAATAGAGTTGTGGATTTCTTTGTAATAGCTATGTTGAACATATGAAAGGCTCTCATCCAATGTACGTGAATGCTTGGAGTTGTACATGCATAGGATATGCACAATCATCAAGTTGACCACTTTTGTTTCCCCATATGTTTGGGGTTGAAAAGTAGTCGATTTGGTCAACTTGGTGTCCATCAGAGACCAAAGGCTAGACCAAAAGGTACTAAGGAACCTGTTGTCTTTATCTGGAATAATGGTTTGTAGTATCCCAAAATAAACCCAAACATGCTAAAAGAAGATCCTAGTAGTGGCATTGGATTTCATACTATTTTTACATGGTGCCAAAATGGCCATCTTAGAGAACTGATTGATGACCACAAAGACGCAATCATGACCATGTTTAGTGGAGGGAAAATATGACATGTAATCCATGGATACTGACTCCCAAATCTTGTCTGGGGTAGGGAGAGGAGTGTACATATCTTCTTTCTTGATGGATGATTTAGCAATGGCACGGGAAATGCACAACCTGATATACTAGCTAACGTCATGCCGAAGCTTTGGCTAGTAGAAATACTTCTAAAGTATTGTTGTTGTATTCTCCACACTGAAGTATGCTACCACCCAAATGTAATGTGCCTCCCAAATTAGCTTTGCATGCTTACTTTCAAAGGAACACAAAGATGTCCCAAATAGCACAAGAGCGCATCTTGGAGGTGGAAGTCTGGGACTTGTTTTCGTGCACTTAATGTCTAATAAGCAGCATTGAATTCAGGGCCATTGTCATATAATTATGGCCACCCAAAGGTCTCGTTCCCATGGAAGTTAAGGACTATGATCAGTGCCACAATCGGGGGCCAATTGAAGCAGTCTACAACATGGTTGGCACTGCCCTTCTTGTACTTAATGTTCAAGTGGAATTGTTGCAAGTATGTGGAAAACTTATCATGGAGGTCATTCTGCAAATTTCATTGTGTCTGCATGAATTGAAGAGACTTGTAATCATTGTGGATGATCATTTCCTTTATTATAATATAACACTTCCATTGTCAACATTCTTACACAATGGAGTAAATATTATTGTCATAGGTGGGATATCTGCAAACAACATCAGATAGTGTCTTACTGCGATATGCCACAAAATGTCCTCGTTGAGTGAGGATTGAACCGATATCCTAGACAATGGAATCTATATCAATCTCAAATGGTTGTTGCAGTTTTAGAAATGTGAGGATTGTTGTGAAGTAGAGGCAGTTTTTCAAATACTGGAATGTTTTATGTTGTGATTTAGACCAGGAAAATTTAGCTTTAGCTTCACCATTGTCTACTTGACCTAGGAGCCAAGCTTGATCAACAATTATTGCTTTGAGTGGAATTCATTACTGTTGTGCCAAAGTGTATTAAGATACAGTGTGTCTCTGCAACACAAATAAAAGAACTCAGAATGAGCTATCCAATGAGATAAATGGTTTGCAAAACGAACCTCATATGAGAAAGTTACATCCAAAACAGTGAGGGTAAAATTTTGCCACCAAATTTACTTCTGAAAGGCATAACTCCATGCTCAGAAGTCTGTTTGGGGAACAGGAGTAGTCGATGGAAAGATTATAACCCATAGAATCCAACGGTGAAATCTGATTTTGGTTATGGGTAACTAAAAATGTGTTTGGAGTGAAAGAAGACACCTATAGAATATAGGGATAAATTGGGTAAAACAACCAAAACTTCTTTGGACCATAACTTCCAGCTCATAGCTCGGATTTCAGAAAATGAATAGTCGTTGGAAAGGTATTGATGAGTAGAATACATATTTCAACCCAAAAATTTAATTTTGGTGCCAAAAATATTCCAGAAATTAATAAAGATATTTATGTAGCAGTGAATGACTGGAGAATTGCGGCATGTGGATGTTGTATCTTTTCGCTCAAAACTCAGATTAAGGCATGAGTATAGTCATTGAAGAGATGTTTCAGAGAGGAATACATATAAGGAATCATATTTTTTTATTTTTTTCATTGCGTCCTTCATAATTTGGGATAAATAATGACCTATAACATTAATTGGCAAATTTTTTATACTATGCATAACTCTAACAGAAATGGTTTCTCATACATGGTTTAGAATTAGAGGTTTAATCATATAAATTTCAGCCTAGGATTGAATATCAGAGTAATGGAGACATGGAAGATCTTGTATAATTTGGTTGAGGAAAAAAAGAGCTACATGACAAGTAATGGAAAGTGGAATTGGATTCCGAGAACCATGCAATTACTCAATGTAAATATTTTTCCAAATAGTGTCAAGGTTTGGAGAAACCTTCCCAGATGATAGAGATAAGTGCCAGTGGTGATTTCTAGGAAATGAAGAGTACTAAAACTCATTAAAGTTCCTATGTATAAGTGTAGAATCACATTTGAAGTGCAATAGTTTGGCAAGGTAAAAAGAGGTTGAGCTTATTAGCAAGGAAATGATTAATAAGAAAAGGAGCACTCTTTTGGAGAGTGTTGTGTGAAGGATAGCTAGCACGAGGATAATATTCCACCAATGATCATTGTGTGGGTCTGTTCTAGATTTATACCCAGTTCCATTAGACAGGGAAGTAGGTCAATCTTGTACAGTCGGTTAAGGCATCAAAGAGATGCAAAAGGAAAGTGCAGGGATGCATGGCAAGTGATGCAAGGTTGAAAAAGGTCTAAGGAAGAGCAGAGGAATATTAGTATTCAGTCAGAATGGTTTGCAAAGGAAAAATCAATAGAGATTCTCACATAAATCAAGGATCCAGTAGGTGAAGAGTGGTATTTCATGCATAAGGAGTTAAGGAGGACTCCATATCCTTGAAGGTAGAAATATAGTTAAGGCTACAATGCTTGGTGCAAGAGAAGGAAAAAGGATATCATGAGATGAGGTGTGACTCATGGAGTGAATGATTCATATCTATGTGCAAGTATGGGAATGCATGAAAAACTAATTGTTGGGTTTGATATAATATATTTTGTCTAAAAGTACCCTAAAGCAAGGAAGATACCTCTATTATCATAGTGTGGAGCAAAAGCAGGGTACAGGTGCAAATGGAGGATGTGTAGTATTCCATTTGGAGCAGAGTGATATTGATTGGCCAAGTAGTGCTTCAAAAGGAATCACTCAATGAAGTATTTAAAATTCAGAAAATCCATAAATGGAAAAGAGCATTAGAAATATGACATAAAATAAATATTTCAAAATGTTGAAACTCCAATCAATGATAATAGTATTTCGAGACCGGTTTGGTGAAGAAAAATGGGAATTTGCTAATTAGATTGCAGTGTTAATATTCAAATGGAGTAATACATGTTACAGCACTATGAATATTGATAATTATAGCCAAAATATGTTGGGATAGGTTTTCTTTTCATAAAGGAAGTAGTTGTGAGATGGAAGCACTAGTGGACCTAGTGGCTGAAATTGCAAAATGACCGAGTGGGGATTGGCTAGAAGGTTTAGAATAAAGGCCAGTGGTTCCCAGTTGAGAAAAATGATAGTGCACATGAAACCAAGTCTCTACAAGAATTCAAGGACAAACATCTACAACAACAAAGATAAATAAATAAAGTTGAAATAGATATGCATTGGAATGCATGATAGAATTGATTCTTGACACATACAATAAAAATAGGATGCATGTGCTTGAAATAGGCATGATAAGATTAATGCTCAATGCATATTGGTTTGTGTTGATACATTATTTCATATGGGCATGCTTGAACATGTGTATGGCGTGAGTGTAGACTAAGGGTAGTATGTTGATATATGTATATGAAATGATGATGCTATGATATTGAATAAAACTAATGATGGATTGTGTATCCAGGAAAAATGATTATAGCATGATGGTATTATTTCTTATGGAATCCATCCATATGAATATAGATGAGGATGGTGGGAACGTTGATCAAGAGGTTGGTGAAGGGAGCCTGTGAGATTCTACTAAGCACCAGTCGATCAGGAAGCATCAAGTAAATTGTTAACAACCATACAGGTATGCAATTGGGGTTGATTATATTGCATAAAATAATGAAGGGAATTGAGGTAAGAATTCCCTCAGTTAAGTTATCAATATTTAAATCGATGGAAAGGTAGGAGACCTTGATTATGCAAATATTATTCTCTACTTGAATGCATTTATGAGAAATTAATTTCATATTGTGTTATGTTGGTTATGAGATCATAACTAAGAAAAGACAGGATACATATTCATGTGGTAGCAATGAATTCCATGGATATATGGTATTTTGGAATCAATGCAAGGATGCATTAGTTAAATGCGGTCATGGGAATTGGCACATTGGTAATAGTAGACTGCATTATGAAAAGTTTGAGTTCTAGTAATGCATGTGTGAAGAATGATAGTTACATTCCATTTAATATGAACAATAGTTGGAAGTGGTAAAATTTTTAGATTAATATAACTCTAAAAATCACTTCATGGACTGAATGCATATGTTGTGGTGGATGATAGTCTCATTCTAGATAATATGATTAATGGTTGAATATCATTTTTGGGGTTCCTTTTGTCACAAGAGTGAGCAAAAAGAGGTCCCTTAACTATCTAGTTAGGTTATCCAAAAAGTACAGCAGAAAGTTAGTTGGTTAGTGGCTCAACTAACATAAAGAAACAAGAGATAAACAACAATGAAATAACTCTAAACTAAGCAAGCAATAACTTAAATTGAATGCGCGAAGAAAATACAAGAGAGATATACCAAGTAAATTGATCTTTGAATTGATACTCCTTGGAGAAATATGGGAAATTATGAGTCCCCTCTTCCTCCTTGGGAAGGCTCTTGAGTCCCCAAGTACAAAGTCTTGTTTTTACTATCAATGTCTAACAAGGAAAAAATGGTGAGGAAAAGAGTGATGAACTACTCAAGAGGAGAGAGCTCTAACACTTGCTATGGATGCTCAAAGATTTCTAAGAGGAAGGAGGCTTCCAAAAACTAAAAATGAGCAGTATAACAATACTCAAATGGTTCTTGTTTTTTGCATACAATGGCCCTTTATTTATAGGAGGATGGAAAGCTTTTTCTCAATTGGTTCTAAGTGTGAATGGGAAGCCCTTGGAGATACTTCTCATCCCTTTCAATGATCCCAAGGTGAAATTTGAGGGAAATTTTGGGTATGGGGGAGGTTCCCTTAATCCAAAAAAAGGTTGAGGCCCGACCAAATTCATCAATGTGTCGTTTCAGCATCCGCAAAGGTCTTTCGAATGTCAGTCACGCACTGTGTGGCTTGTACATTGTGTTATCACGTGAAAATGTGCATGTGCGGCTTTGGATGAATGCATGGATTTCCAGAACCACTTTTATATATATATTTTATTTTCTTTCAAAAATGAGTGTAATCCTTCCATGAATATTGGTAGTATGTTGTGTTTGTGTTACCTTTTTATTCATCCATTATCTGTAGTTTTAGTGAGCCATTTTATGGTGATAACAGATGCCCCATGATGTGTGAGGTTGGGAGCATATGTATGGTTGAAATACATCATGGTGTCTTTTGATGGTGACATTGGGTAGAAAGTGAGAAAACTTGAACATGAGGAGCATCAAGAGTCATCTGTCAGAGGGAGAGGGGATGAAAGATCAGTACAAAGTAGGCTAGGAAAAATGACAACAGAAAATGTTTGTACAAATGAGGCAAGCATGCCCCATGCTCGTATCATGAGACCATCGAAAGGTAAGATTAATTGAATGTGTTGATGAAGTAGATATCTGAAGTGCCCTCGGGGGAGAAAAAGACAATTGGTGATGATTTCGATGACTGAGGTGGCTCTGAACAGAGTGGTGAGGGACTCGGAGGCATTGATGGCCTAATCAAACTCATAGGTCTTCGGTCGCTACTGAAAACTGCAATGGTCACCAAGTAAGATCCACCACGACATGAGATTGTGTTGGAGTCGAATGTCATGGGGATCAACAACATCAAAGAGAAATGAGGACTCTCTCTGTGTCATCTGAGGCCACTCATTGTCAATGAAATGAGGGCCAATATACTGTCACTTTTCTGAAAATTTGTTGAGGTCGACATGAAAAGTAACGTGAAGATCAGAAGTGAAATGGATTCTAGATACATGGTGTGATCAACATGGTGGCAGAAACTGTAATGGTACCAGGAAAGGGGGTGATAATCATGAACGATGTATGGAATATATGGGATTCCAGAACTGCCCTTGGTTGGGGGGTATCAATATATGGTAGCAACCGTAATGTACTAACTAGTGTCAAGGGGACAACCAGATATGGGAAAACTATGTTGAAGGGGTGAAACTTCAAGGGGATGTAGCGTAGGTCAAAATATAGAGTGATAGGGAACACAAAGGTCTATTGGTGGTCAACATTTTGGCTTGGGTACAAATGGCTTGCAGAGAGTGGGAGGGTAATAAGATGCCCCAACCAAGAGTAATAGGGGTTGAGATGTGCCAAAGGAAAAACTGTCATCGGGTGTGATGGCCACCAAATCTATTGTACTTACTGAAATGTAAAACATGATTTTTACAATTACCAAATGAACAAATAATGGGGTTGAAAGTATAGGTATAGAAACAGGTGCCCCAGTAGGAGATGGATTGGCCCTGATAGGTTGCAAGTAGAGAGTGATGGAGGGTGGGGGGCCCATTGTTTAGTTTTTGTACTAGGTAGATGAGTGGAGGATGATGTTGCAGATGGGAAAATGATGGTGGATGGTATGGAAGGGTAATGAAAATGCAGAGGTGCATTTAATGTAACCGAGAATCGGGAGGTGGGAGTCCATAAAGGGCTGGTTAGCATGATGAGGAGGAATAAATATGAGGATATTTATCTGGAGTATAACAATGCTAGGACTCCCAATCCTAATGGCTAAAACAACATGAGTGTCAGTATGCTAAAGGAAATAAATATGTGGGACAACTCATGAAGGGGAGAGAGCTACTGGATGACTGTACCTAAAGGAAATGGAGGTGATGATACCACATAGCTGGGTGGGGAGGAAACCTGGGAATATTTTTCATGGGGGATAATTTGAAAATGCAACTGTCAGTAGAGGGTTGAATGGTATGCTAGTTAGGGATATATACCTGGAGGAGTCAAGGGATGCCATAACTGATGGTGTGAAGAAGGGGTCATGGGTGAAGACCTTCATATTCAAACCAAATACTCGACATAAAACATATTTGTAAAAGTAAAACATGTATATAACAAATGAATAATAAATAAATATGGACAGGGGGTACATACCTGGGCCTAGGGCGACCGAAGGGGGTTCGAATTGAAAAGAGAATCCAAGAGTATTGTTGTGAAGGTGAGGAAATCTGGATCCCATGGGTGCAAACGTTGCAATAAATGGAGCTCGAATGTTCTTGAACGAACGTAGGGAAGTTGGGCCAAAGGAAGTATATAAGGGTATGGGGCCCATAGAGCCACCTCATTTGTACTTGTTGTTTTGGAGGTCTAAGAGTTGTTGTGTGCACATTGTTGAGTTATGGGAGAGCATACGCAGACAAATTAGAGTAGTGAGAGACCCAAGTAAGCCATCAAAACCTCTTTCATAGTGTAGGTGTGCTTTTGGGAGGGTAGGGGGTCATACAGATGGTCGTACGACCATTTGTTGGTTAGGGTAGGTTATCCGCAAGGGAGATCAAGGGATCCCCACATACATATGCACAGGCTTAACTGATGAGGCCACACAAAGTGTGTGGTTGTATCATCTGTATCCACACATTTGTGTGTGGGGTTTGGTTGATCATTCGCGTGGATGCAGGAAGAATATGTTCGTGGTTGTTTGACTAAAAGTCACGCGATTGTGCACGAATGTGGAAAGAATAGTCACACACATGCACATGACTGTTAGAGAGATAGGTGCAGACAGGGTAGGGGAAGACCACGCGACTGACTAGCAGAAAGTCATGTGAAAAAGCATGATTGTGCATGAAATAGTCATGCGGATGAGCATGAATGTTCATGGAAAAGTCACGCGGATGAGCATGACTGTTCATGAAACATTCGCATAGGTGCACGCAACTATTAGAAATATTTTCATGCATATTTGCGTGACTGTGAGGACAACAGTCGCATGAGTGGGTTTGTATTTATGTTTGGGGGTTTTGCATCATGATGAACTGACAGAATACATTGTGTTGTGGATGCAGCTGACCATCCAGAGAGGTAGGATTTCGATATAGTGGAGAGAGAGATATTGGGAGTCTCTCGGGAGAGAGGTGGACACAAATGCCTGGATTAGACATCATTTGGCGTAGGTAGGATTGTTGCACTTTTTTTATTGCGCTTTGATTCGTACTCAGTATCCCTTGTTGGACTTCATGGTACGGATGTGGCAGCTTGACCATCAGTGTTTCGTGCTACGAGGGAGAGATCTATGGATTACTGCAAATATAGATATTTACTCGATCATGAGGCTCTCAATCTGGGGGAATCATTGGCGGACTAGCCGAGGATGTCGATAGGGGTGCACGTGGAGACATTGGTCAGATGCTACTACTTAGGGATGGATGTGATGAGTGTGGGCTCCATTAGCATCAACTCGATTGATGACTTGGAGCTATGGGTATTTTGTGCGATGGTGGTTTGGGTATATGGGTCATTGGTGACCCGCCGCATTTTGAGTGCACATATGTCAGTTGTTGAGCGGGCCATGAATGGCTATAGGTTTTTCTTGGGCCTGATTGATGCAGGTATGTTTGGTGGCACAGCTGGACCAGTGGGTGGAAGCCAGGAGCGGGGAGTTTTCCTTTGGCTCGATATTATGTGATTTTATGTTTAAGAGGGTTGTATTATTACACCCTCAAGTGATTTTGGATCTGCAGTTGATGAGGTGGGAAGCATTGATGCTCTGATAGGGTGGAGGTGAAACGGGGCAGCATTTTACCTCGTTGTTTGAGAGGGTCTGGTGGAAGACTCCCTAGGTCTACTATGAGTTCCCATATCAGGGGATGGATTATTGATAGCATCCAGACATGCGCCTTCCCCCTGGGGAGGATTGGGATGGTCGAGGTGGGTATTAGTGATTATTGCATTTATATTTTTGTCTTTGATTGTTTTTCATATATATGTGTATATTGCTACTACTGATATAGTTTTACTGGTTGTGTGATGCATATGTGGGACCCAGTGGTCACGAGACAGATGTGGCTCAGGGGATGGAAGATGAGCAGGCCGAGGAGAGGCGGGCCAGAAAATAGCGACGTTATGATGATCCATGGGTTGGCCTAGCTCATGTAACAGAAACAGTACCAACCGAGGTCCGTAGGAGAATAGATGTCGATGCGCATGATTGGGAGATGGAGGAGTTGCAGAGGCACAATGAGGGTGTATTGAATGGAGTTCCAAAGGACATGTGAGTGTGGATCTAGGACGAGGGTGTCCTAGAGCTATGCATTGGTGGGGACCCATGGTGGCAGTAGGTGATACGACAGGAAGCAGTCATGGGAGATGCTATGACAGGGAGGATCCCGGTGGTGGATATTCCTCCTAGGGGAGTTCCACCTGTCAGGGATGATGTACCACAGCTAGGATTACCCTAGGTGATAGGTAGACTAGATGCAAGCACGACCTGGTGTAGGATGATGTAGGAGTCAATGATCTCCACTTTTTTTATAGATCGGGGTGATGAGGGGGCCTACCCAAGGTGCTAAGGAATTTTATATATGTATTTGTATCAAACACATATAGATATTTTTTTCGTGATGACGGATCTATATATATGAGTAGACCTTTTTTGGACATATGTGTATGTAATTGATGAGATGTTGTTTTTGTACATTTACTTCATGTGATGGATGAATGTAATATGTAGATTAGTGTGATAAATTCCAATCTAGTACTCAATTATCTGTGTGAACTGCCATTTGGTCATGGTTCCTAGATATATGAGTAAATGTGATTGACTCAAAATTTTGGAGTAGCAGTTTGACTTGCAGGTACTTGAGATAAAGACATGGATCATGGACACTGTACACATTGTTTAGTTGATGGAAAATGAGTTGGGAATCTAACAGCACACTGAGGTGGTGAATACCAAGGTGACTAGCTTCTGAGAGAAGGCCAATGACGGTTGCATATTCATCTTAGTTATTGATGGCAGGGTCGAGGCATATGCTACTAGAGTGGAGAAACACATGGTTCGAAGTGTAAATGGCCCAATCTTTCGAAGCAAGATTCCTGGTCCAACGGTTGGCTCCATATGCGTACCCAATGTGGTAAGCGAACGAAGAACTCATCTGTTGATACAAGGATACCAAATTAGGCTCACATAATGAGAGAGTTGTAAAAAGACTAAAAACTACTAGGAAAGTAAGGAAAGCCTAAGGTAGAATGCTTACACTTAGGGGTAGAATTTCTTCAAGTATAACCCGTTGACCGGGTCCTTGAGGGTATCGCCTCCGGGGTGGATTAAGATGTAGGAATCATTAATAAGGCAATAACAGATGAAATAGGGTCCTCACCATAAAGATTGAAATTTGTCGTGGTTGAGGGTATCATGGGCGATATTGTAGGTAGGTCACCTTCGAAAAATGACCGAAGTTTAACTTGGTGGTCAAAGGTGGATTTGGTATACTTTTTGGTTGCTTCATTGTTCTATAAATATTCCCATCGATCTCGTGGAGAGATTCAAAAGTTAACAGTCGTTGTTCTAGGGGTGGTGTATTCAGAAAGAGCTCGATTGTCGTGTGTAATGTGGGGATTTCTCACTCTATGGGGAGGATGGATTCAATGTTGTGGACTAAGTGGAAGGGTGTGAAACTGATGGTTGTTTTGACAATTGTTTGATATGCCCATAAAGTTGGAAAACGCATATGGTGCCAATTGGTTTTGTGTTTGTCAATGTTGCGTTGGAGCATTGTTTTGAGCACTTTGTTGACGGCCTCGACTTTCCCATTGGACTGTGGGTAATAGGGTGAGGATAAATCATGGGTGAATCCTAATTTGTTCGATAGTAACACAAATAATTCATTCTCGAATTGCTTTCCATGGTCGGAGACTAACTGTAGGGGGACCCCAAAGCAAGAGATGACATGGTTGAAGAAAAAGCATGTCTCGGTGTCGATCATATTATTGAATGTAGGAATTTCTTCAGCCCATTTGGTAAAGTAGTCAACCACGACTATTATGTACTTGTGTCCATTGTTAGAGGGAGGATTTCATGTCATGAAATCGATGCCCCATTTAGAGAAGGGTTCGGAAGTGATTACAGGGTGTAAGAGGGCAGGTGGTACCTAAGCCTTTTGTGCATATAGCTGATATTTGTCACACCATTTAACTGCACGGATGCAGTCATGAAATAGTGTGGGCCAAAAGTAACCCACCCGAATGATATTTTGGGAAGTGGACATGCCAGATAAGTGACCACCACAAGCTCCACTGTGAAAATCATTCAGAACTATCTCAGCTTCTTCAACCATGGGGCAGGGGTGAAGAAATATATCGATGCCTCTGCAATAGAGGACATCGCCTATGAGGAGGTATCGTGAATCTTGGTGTCGAATGTGACTTGAATCGTCACAAGATAAGTGTGGGATGAATTTTTGAGTGCAGAGATAGACCAAAATACAGTCGTACCATGGGTCTGTGGAAGATATGAGGAATAAATGCTCATCCAGTAATTTCTCATTGACCGAGGGGTCGACAGAGTCGGAAGGAAAGTCTACGAGGAGTTTATAAAGAATGAGGGATTTCTTGATCTTGGGGGTGGTAAACTCTAGGTTGTATTCTTGAAGGATGATGATCCAGCAAGCAAATTTTCCATTGATCTAGCAGTGACTCAATAGGTAATGCATGGGGTTGGAATTGGTAATGAATTTGGTGTTACGAAGCAAGATATAATGGTGCGGATTTTGAAATGTGAGAACGACTGCAAGGGATAACTTCACATCGTGATTGTACTTGAGGGGTGGCCTAGAGAGGTTCTTTTTGATGTAGTATATGACATGTTTTCATTGGTCGTCGTCGACCTGAATGAGGACGCCAGCAATCGAGACATTGGAGGTGGATAGATAGAGTATGTAATCCCTATCATAGTCTGGGGGACTGATCAAGGGGGATTTTGATGAGGGCCTCCTTCAATTAATTGAAAATGGTATGGGAATGATGGTCCCAGTGAAACGGGATGTCATGGTGGAGCAAGTATAGGAATCCATGGACGTGAATGGCGTAGTCAGGTATGAAACGTCGTAAGAAGTTTTATTTTCCTTGGAGTCTTTGCAACTGGAGTAAGTTCCTGGGAGGGGGGATCTCATTGATTGCCTGAACTTTAAATGGGTCTAATTTGATACCTTGTTGGGATACGATGAAGCCCAACAGTCGGCTTGTGGTGAAGCAGAAGACACATTTAAGTGGGTTGAGTCATATGTTGTACTTCCGGCACCATTCGAATATGATGTGTAGATCCTCTATGTGTTGAGAATGTTTCTTGGATCGAGCAGTGAGGTCATCCAAGTAGGCCAGGATGATGTCAGCGAGATCATGGAAGGCATATGTCATTGTGAATTAGAAAGTATTATTGGCATTTTTTAGGCCAAAGGGCATAACTCGATAGGAAAAGGTGCCCCATGGAGTTGTGAAGGTAGTTTTGTATTGATCTTCCTGTCGGATGTGGATCTGGTTATAACCAGAAAATATGCATATGAAGGAGAGGACTTCATGACCGACACAGGCTTCAATGACTTGATATATAAAGGGAGTAGGGAATTTGTCTTTGGAACAAGCTTGGTTTAGGTCATAGAAGTCGGTGCAAATGTGGATGGTGCCTTGTTTTTAATTGACCGAAATGGGGTTTGAAACCTAGGACGTGTATGCAATGGGGTGTATGAATCCAGTTGTATAGAGTTTTTCGATATCGATTTTTATTTCCATGGATTTGGGAGGGTGGAGGGGGCATTTATTTTGGCGAACAGGGGCAACGTCAGGCCAAGTGTCAATTCAATTTTTAACGATTGTTGGGTCTAATCTGGTCATTTTGGTGTATGACCAGGTGAACACATATCGGTATTCCTGGAATAAGGCTTTGTATGATATAATTTCCTCATGGGAGCATGTTGCCCCTATGGTGACTTCTTCAACCACATTGGTTTTGACCGAAATGTTGATTTTGATGGTGGGTGATATATTGGCCATGTTAACTTCTTCAAACACATCAGGGGCGGGTATTGGATTCTTGAACCAATCTACCCGGCCAGAAGGGATGAAATAGTTCACTTCGATGGTACAGACAGGGGCATCTGCTAGTGGGTAGAAGGTGTTGTGTGCTAGAAAAAGGGATAGATGATGAAAATCATCTAGGGGTAATTGGGTGCACACAGGACTTCTAAAATCTTTTCATCGAACTGAAAGGTGATGGAGTACAAGGAGTCTATAACTATTGTGAGTGGGGTGTCAAGATTCATGGGTATAGTTGGTAAAGGTTGGATGTTGTTATTGGTTCCTGAGGTAGATGGACCTATGGGAAATGATGAGGAGTTGTCAGTAGACATCATGAACCAAATATCCATATGGGAACTGGGTGTATTGTGGTATGGATGAGGAATCTCATGAACCAATGTTACAGGGGAGTTGGGGGGTTTGTGAGGAATTCCTCACATCGTGGTGGAATGGCCAGAGGGGTCAACGGGCGATAATTGGTCATGTCCTGATCGTTTGTGGTCATCTTCACCAAGGATGGTACGCTTTGTGCAATGGGTGGGATGGAGGCCCTCTAGTGTTTGCGTCACTCGATAATGAGTGGACAGCGGTATGTGTAATGGTCCATTTGATAGCATAGTGTGCAAGGGCATCGCATGTGCTCATTTACTAACGTAGAGACATATAGAATGTCAGTAATTGTTTGTACTAATGAGATGGTTTGGGATGACTTAGGTAAAGTGGTTTGGCGCACTGCTTCTAGAGTGTCCCAAAACTAAGGGAGGGTTGGGCAATGGTATGTATAATGGTCGTATTGAGAACAAATGGCGCAAACATGCTTGGTTCTCAAACTGGGAGGTTTGTGGGAGGAAAGTTCTAGTGAGGTTGGTAGTGTTACTGGCGTGGGTAGTAGTGGTGTACTTATGGGTTTGGGAATGAGATTTTTTAACTCAAGTAAAGTGGGGTAGATATTGGTAGGGTGTCCAACGGTGTTGCATAAGGCACATGGAAGTGGTATGCAGGGTGGGGAATGGAGGGAGGGTTACTTATTTTTACATGTGCCTCATTGGTTGGTGATGGTGCCCCCTTTTCCAGAGGTAGGTTGTCCTACAGTGGTAATATTACCTCCAACTGTGGGACCGGTTGGGTGAGTGGTTGGGTGAGCCACCAAGTGCGGTAATGGGGTTGTAGATTGTGGTGGAAGGGATAAAATTGGTACCATAGCTAGTGGTTCTAGATACCATACATGGATGGAAATGACCATGTTAAGTAAGGTGAGGGTAGAAGAAACTTAGTATGTTGTTACTCTAGGGGGAGGGTAAAAGAAGGGAATTTTGGTGATGGACTGGGGAGTCATCTGCCAAACAGGGATTTGACCCATGAGTGGTGAGTTCTTTGATGTTCCTTCCTGAGGAGTCTGTGCAAGGGGTTCGTTAAGAGGTGTATGAAGGGTAGTGGATTCTGGTGAGCTCTTACTAGTTGGCAGGTTACGTATCTCAACCCCATCAGCCGTGATGGTGCACACAATGGTCATAGTGGGGGGTGGGAAGCCTTGGTATGTGCCAATCAAATATCGGTCCTGAAATAACCTGGGTCTGACATCCATCATTGGGACTAAGTTGAGTCTAGATAAAATCAGTGGCAGGATGTTATCAATGTATCCTGATTGGTTGGGTTCATGGTGGGTCAATTGATCAATGGTCACAATTTTCCCATTGTGAGGGAAGAGCATGGTATGAAAGACCAAGGAAGCTATAGCTTGCATGGCGTACATGTATCTTCGTCTGAAGAGGATATTATAATCCAATTAGGTGTCAATGACTTAGATGTTGATGAGAATTGTTTTTCCCCCCAAATCAACTAGCACATTTTGATACAGGCCTTCTGGTTGGGATGGGAGACCATCATAAGCTTGAACTGTGATGGTGGAGGGGATCAAATCATGTGAACCAAGTTGCTACCAAACTGATTTGGACATGATGCATGTGGATGCTCCTTCGTCTATGATGCAACGATGGACCATGATATTCCAGATTTTGATAGGAATATGGAATGTGACTAATGATGGAAGTCATGGGTCTGCTCTATCTAAATCAAATGTGATTAGATGAGTGGCAGTTGGATATACTACCCCTAATTGTGAAAGTAATTCCTTTCGTTGGGAAGGGCATGTCTGAAGTACTTCCATAACTGACATGGCAGCAGGTGATTGAGCAAGGTCATCAATAAGAATGTAGCTATGGAAGGCCCTAGCATGAGGGTTGTGTACATTTTTTCACAAGGGTGCGCAAGGCATGCAAGTGATGGCTTCAATGTTAGAACGAGGGATCATCAATGGTTTTCTAGTTGGTGGTTGGGGAGCATCCGAAGTGGCTGGTAATGGGTCAGGGGACATACCATATTGGCGACTGCAAGTTTGTAAGAGGATTTCCTCTTCAGAAGTGAGGAGGATATTGTGGTTAGTGGTGTTCCCTGGAAGGGGATATTCAGTTGGAGGGAACTTCCCTTGTGGTTGTGGGAATTGGACCCCCTCTGGTTGAGTATTAATGACTCCTTGATGTGGGATATGGTTTTGTAATACCATTGGTGGAGGTGGTGGTATATAAGAGAGAGGTCCTTGAGGTTGACCTTCAGGGTTGGGATCCCATTGGGGATTCATGGCATCCTTCATCCATTTGAAATCGATGATTTGGGGTAAATGGTGAATATAATGGCCATATTCGCCACATAGTGCACAAGGGTAATTGGTTTGAAGGTAGTTATTTCACTCTTGTCTGGGTTGACCATTATTATTTCCCCCTTGGGGGTTTGGGTTGGGTTGGTGTTGGTTTCCTCCAGCTTGGGGATTTTTTTGAGGGGGTTTCCTTCCTTGTCCCTGGTTCTTGTTCTTTCCTTTTTTCTGGTTATTGTTGGGTTGGTGAGGTGGATTTTCTATATTCTATTGTTCAAATCTTTGAACCTGTTGAAGAGGGGAAGGTTGGATAAAATTGACCCCTGCCTGGTGTTGTCCATGTGGGGGTGCGACAAATTATGTTGGATCGGAGAAGGGATAGTATGGGTTACCCTATAGGGGCCCATATGGGTTGTAAGAAGTGGAGGTCACTTTTTTATTACTAGGTGGATAGGATGGTGTTGGTTGAGGGACCAGTTGTCAGAGAGGGAGTGGTTGGGGAAGGGATGTGGGTAGTTGGGTACCTATGGGAGGAAGAGGAGGTGTCATGAATGGTGGTGGGGAGAGTGGGGGAGGGTAATAGGACACTCCCATATATGGTTGAAAGTATGGGTTGGTCCCATATGTGGGTACTGACTATGCATTGAGTATGAGCCATGAAACCAATCAACCCATCAGCAGCATGTGATGTTCCCATTTTGTCTTGACCAAAGGGAAAAAGACGAGGAGCATATGGAAGGACAGTGTATAGGTACCCAGATTGGGAGTAAATGAGGTCAAAATGTTGAGCCTTAGTGATAGATCCATCTTCATTTTGGGGAGGGTCATGGCCACGTCTTTACCAAGGGTGGGAACAAGTGATCGAAGGAACCAATCTAGCCTTTGTTGTAGGGTGGTGTATTCTTTACAAAGGTTGTGACATCTATTCCACTCATGAATATGGTCTGAAATGTGCATAGTGTTATTTTTCTTGCATTTTGACAGGATTTCAGACACAGTATCATGACAAATGGGAAGTTGAAAAAATGACAGGAATGATTTGGCTAATGATTCGGATGTTGGGTGGGGTCCAGACTTTTCATCCACATATCATTTGGTTGTAGTGTCAGTGAGGGTTCTCTAAAATAACCATAGATGAATGGAATCATCCATCATGTTATTGGAAGAACACCACAAGTGGAAGGACATGACATGGTTGGCGGGGTCTTCTCCGACTTTCCCTCCAAACTTAGGGATTTATGAAGGTGGTTTTGTGGGCATATTCAGCCAAGTGGGGTCATGTAATATGGGATCATTCATCCATTTTTATAGATCGGGGATATTGAGTGAAGACAAAAAGGGCATGATAAGAGTGGGACCTTCCATGTTATGGGAGGAAGTGGTTCCTCGAGAGCTTGTACTTTGTGGTAAAGTTTGGGTTCTGCCTCCTTGTGGTGGAGGGTTTGTTTGGGAATTTCTTTGGATATTGGTTCCAAGAAGAGTGGCTCCTATTAATCCTCATCCTATTATTGTGGCGCTAACTAGTGTATGTGATGGTATTGTTGATGTCTCAGGGAAATTAGGAACACCGCCCAAAATTGGGGGTAAATTTCTCAAGCATCTGGAATGACAGGGATATTGTGGTTCCCCTATGATTCTAGATTAGAAGTGTATATGTGTGTAAATGGTGATGAGGAATTATAGGACAAGCTACTTTCAAATTACTTTAAACAATGTATTCATAAAATTGCATGTACTTCAAGTGGTGAAAAAAAATCATACATCAAGACAATGTAAAAAGTGGTTTGATATTTTATAACTCCTCGTGGGGGAAATAAAAAAACCAAATGTACGTGTCCTATCTGACATAACGTCCATCCTCTCAAATAACAATGGACCTCCAAAAAATCTCTCGACAGTGGGGCCAGAACTGTTATAACCCTAAATTGCACCACACATGCTTACCTGGCATCAGGCCAAATCATATCCCTTCTTTGCCAAAACATTGTTGAACAACTCTTTAAAAATCCTCTTGAATAAAGGCCCACGTGCCCTAACTCATTACTGCACGTGTGTACACGCTGGATGACCCAAAACAGCCCGCGTGGACTGATAAAAGCATGAAAAAATGAAAGTTGCCGACGAAACAAAAATCTATGGGTGAGTTAACTGAAACTCCCGGCCATGCATGGCCAAGGGTTCATCCAAATACCTAGCTCCTTCTAGCCTATAAAAGAAGGGGTAGGGGCACCATTTGGAGGAGGAAAAATATAGCAAAGAAAC
This sequence comes from Picea mariana, assembly GCA_032191745.1. Taxonomy (NCBI): domain Eukaryota; kingdom Viridiplantae; phylum Streptophyta; class Pinopsida; order Pinales; family Pinaceae; genus Picea; species Picea mariana. The sequence continues at coordinate 210,282 of JASDQU010106771.1, read as the reverse complement.
TCTGCCCATTTACGTATTCCATTGTCCCAACCCTTTAGCCTTTCCTAATGCCAAAGGAGATTTAAAGCAAATGAGTTGAAGGACAAAAGAAGAGAAGCCTGGGATCAGGTTTAAGGAGCGGTGGCCGGTCTCAACTTTTGTAAGTTGACTCATTTTAAGTAATAAAGAGAATTTTTTTTCCCATCCCAATTCATGAACTTTTTATGGTTTGATTAGTTTATGTTTGATTTCTAACCCGTTAGTATATAAGTAGTATGCATGCATAGTTGTTGCTCGTCTTGAATGCAGGTCAACTTTGGAAGGAGTATTGTGAACAAGTAATCAAGCACAACGAAGGATCGACATCAAATACCGTTAATGAGGTAGGTTGATCTTTCCATGCATTTACTAAGAAAAGGGGATTTAAATCTAGGGATGAAGATAGAAAGTAATTTCTATTCATTCATATCTGCATGCAAAGTCTGAACTCTATTTGCTAGTTCGTAGGGTGTTTTTCCCCAACAACAGAAATTGCGACCGTACTAGGGAAAAACTCTAGGGTTCCTAGAATTTTATTTAGTTTTTGGGTAGTTTAAAGACTAGTTTTTCTTGCCTATCTTTTCTTTTCGTTTCTGTAAAGTTTGAGCTAGGAGGGAGTCTGGTTTTCCATACCAGCTTTCCCTGAATTTTGCTTGACTATGTTTTTCAGGACCCACAGAGGTACACACGGCCTGCACAAGGCCTGCACGCATGTACCCGCGCCCTATCCTCTTACAGCCCGCATGTGAACGCTAGTTGTAGAGGTAGCAGTAGCATGTAGAGTTCAGAAAACCTCAGAGGCAGTCCTCCTCTTCCCTGTCAGAATCACACATTCTCAGGGGGTTTTCTGGAATTCTGTCTGAGTCTTGTTTGCTAACAGTCCTATCTCAGATTGTTTTTGCCTTATTATTTTTCCCTGCATTATTTGTTTTTCTGTTAGAAAGAGTATCCAAGCCTTCAAGGGATCCTGGTTATCAATATCAGTGGTCTCTTCCTGGTTTGGTCTGTCTGTTTTCATTTTTTCTTAGATTTTAGATATACACGTGGCCTGTACAAGGTCAACCCGTGTGTACACGCCCTCTGTAGTTGTTCAGCGCAAGTTCGCACGCGTGTTGTTTGAGTGACAGTCGTGTGCTTGTATAGGATACTTGTTGTTGAGGGTAAGGAATCCATCCTTTCCCTTGATAAGAATTATTCCTCTCAGGTGTTTGAATCTCTGTGTGAGCAGTCAGTAGCTTAGGATTAGTCTTACCCTTAGCTTTCTTTTTCTCATTTAAAACATTGTCAGAAAAATAAAATAAAAAATTACGGTTTTTAGACAAGTGTGAGAATCATTGTTTTTACAATTTCTATTGTGTGATTTTTTAATCTGATTCTTTGCGATCTGTGATTTAGGCCAGAATTGTTTTTCTTGGTTTTTTGCTTGTCGGTATTTTCCCTTTCTTGCTTTACTAGCACTTAAATAAAATAAAATAAATCTCTTTTCATTTTCTTCTTTGGTTGAAGAGTGTGTTTCTGCATCATTATCTAAGGAAAAGTCTTTCATTTCATAAGTTTTTGCAGTTCACTTAGATCATAAGTAGCTCATAGTCGAGTGAAATTTCTTCAAGTTTGTTGTCCAGAATCTTAGAAAAGTTAAAAATCTTTCTTTTGAAAAGTTGTTGAAATTTTGCATTTAGTAAAAGTTTTGTTTCCAGCTTTTTCATTCATTTTTTGCTTTCATCTTTTACACATCATCAGTTTCACCCTCATACCCCTTTGACGTAATACAAATCCATAAAAGTAACGCTAAATTTAAAATCTACTAGACTTTTATGTCTGTAGGGTTCACAAACTAGTTCAGGACTAGGGCCTTGGATTAGGTTGGAGAGGAAACTCTCCAAGGCCATTTAAAATCAAACATTGGAGTTTGAGATAGGGAGTGTCTAAGTCTAGTTTCGTGGAAGTTATCCAGGACCCTCCTCTAACATAGGGGATACACACAAGGTCACGTGCAGAAAGGTAGCGGAGATAACCCCTCCAAAGCCGAACCAATCATAGTGGAGAACACATATAGAGGGCTTGTTTTGGGATTCTGTCATTTGCATTTGCCACGGGGCTTCATGGGTCTCGAATCTGTTTGAGGTCCTCAGTTGTCTTCCAGACCATTTTCTCTCGATACCCTTGACAGGTTTCGGGCTCGATACCCTGCTCATTGTGGTCCACCCGACTTTCGACTGTACCCGCCTGGTGATTGTTCGCGTGCTGACAACCTAGTCGCCAATCTTTGTTAGGGACATACACAGGTGACTGCGGGGGTATACCATGGTACCTAGGATAGACATCGGGCCACGCTTTGTAGAGTATACCCAGAGGGTGCTTCCGTGTTCAAGTTGCACTTGCACCGGTAAGTTTCTCTAGTGTTGGTTGTTGTAATTGTTCTTCAAATTAATTTAGTGTTTGCTTGTCTTATCTTCTAGGGACTTTTTTCTTAGTGCATGTTAATTTTGAGTGTTTAGACTACCTTAGAGTGTCTTGGATCTTCTCACACAGTGGAGGATCCCAATCTCCGTCGGTCATGAAGGCTTCTTGGCCTACCGTCGGTTACACTGGAGCCACCCCCGCCACCATTAAGGCGGAAACTAGACCAACAAGGGTCTTTTGAAGCGACCGGGCTACAAACCATTGTGCCCGAACAACCCTGGAGGAATCGACCATTTTGGACCTTGAAGCAACTGCTCTTGGATCAGTTGAAACCCCAACCACTGATTTCTTGGCACCTTTTATTGTACCAATTCAATTTCACGAGCGTCAGACAGTGTTGCACACAGCAATGGAAACAAATGTTGTTACTCCTTCTAGGAATTCTTCAATTACCACCACGGTTGTCACCACAGGAGAGCCTTCATATCCTAACTTATCATCCTCGGTCCGAGCCACCATGGTCTCAACCACAACTACTTCGCACAGTGGTCCGAACCTGTCTTTGGCGGCGGCCACAACCCCTTTCACACCTAGTGTGACAGGCCCTTCGTTCTCATACGATATGCCTAGTTCGGGTACAAGTCCTGTACTTTCCTACTCCACTTTACAGACTTTGGGTCTGGAGGTAGGGAGCTCTAGCGCTCCTCTGCAAGGTCACATGGGGGGCAATCTTATCCCTTTTAACGCTTTTCCTTATGCAGGAGGTCATATCCCTCCTTCGTCCCCTTCACTCAGTGGTTCGCATCAGCAATCTGTTGGGCAACCTACACACAATAGTTTATTTGGAGTGGGCAGTCAAGGACCACCTTCGCATAG
>JASDQU010106771.1:189244-201302 GCA_032191745.1 Picea mariana | reverse complement strand
AAGAGGTTTTTACCATTTATGGGTTTCCTCAGGAAATATTTGTCTCTATATATTTCATATATGTGACTGATGTTGAATGTTCTATTGCTTACCTCCCTGCACTATTGTGATTTTCATTAAGTGCTCTGCAAAGAGTTAAAATAAGCATAATTGTTTAAGCATGGTAACAACTGATTCACCCCCCCCCTCTCAGTTGTCCAACATTCCAATCATGTACTCTTAGCTATGCTTAGAAGAAATAACAAAAGTGAAATGAATGTGAACTGGAGGAAAACACACTAAAGAATACACTATGATGAATCTCGACTGTCAAAATCATTGTACTATTGTATTAATTCATAAGGACACAGTCCCTTCACCTTCCTAGCTTAAAGTCCCCCCCCTTCTCGACTCTTCTACAATGAAATATATAGCACTAAAGGCCCCTTTCCAGCTCACAATTTCGAACTCCAAACCATTTCCCAAAATAGGAACACTTACAAGTAGAATATGACATGTTTTAACTTATCTCCTGCTTTTCAGGAGAAAAAATAGGCTTCAAATCACCACCTGTAATTCTCAAACCGTAACATTTGTGTAAAATCTGAGAACGGTTTTTATAGATAAGCTCGTTCTGAATAAAATGCTCTCTCATTTTCTTGAAATTCATCTCCATATGGTAGGAACACGTGTCACAAAAACATGTCTCGAACAGAAAATCATAACTAAAAGAATATGGCTCAAATATTCCTTTGAATATCCCAATCCGTGAAACCTATGTGAAAAATGAACAAGGTTAATTTTCTAGGGTCCGTGCTTGACAATAACCTCCTTCTAATTTTTAAAATTCATTATGGTTCATCCGGAAATCGTCATATAAGTCTCAACTGATGCGGAAACTGACTACCACATCCTCTTTGAAATGTCACTTGTGCTTTTTTCAAATCTAATTTTATTTATCCATATTCTCCTTAAATATTTGGGAATAATATATCTGAATAAAAATAATTCCCAAATATTTTTTATCCTGTAAAATTAAATTTCCATATTTTAATTCATGCCTATGGTTTTGAAAAACCATTTATTGCTTGCTTCCCGTGGTTTTGAAAACCATGTCTTGTTTTTCCCAATTTACCATTTCACTGTGAAAACTATTTACTGGTTTGTTTCCCGTGGTTTTGAAAACCATGTCTTGGAAACCATCTTGGTAAACTATGAAAACATCCCTCAATCTTCCCCTTTTATTTCTATAAAAACCTTTGGATAAAAAAATTTCCAAATCTTCAGTTCACGTACATCTTCTTCTTTATGATTCTTTTCCATAGCAATAAACATTAATCTTTCTACTCTGTAAAATTTAATTTTTACCTCTGTGAAAATTTCCACCACGATAACAATTTTGTTTATTGGAAATCCCATGAAACGCACTCCTGGAAAATATGTCGCACATTTATGAAACCAAAACATAAAATAAATGGTTGCAATATTATTTCGGAACTTGGGAGGAGTGGTTTTAACCCACACCACTTTTACCCCTGAAATGCATCACGTAAGAGCACGTGCTCCAACACCAAAACAATGGTTTGGATTTTGGGACCACTTCAAATAATTAACCTCTGTTTACTTTCAACCCCCAAAATGTATATGCGCCCTCCATCCACCCTTTGAATTTTCCACTTAGTTTGAGATTCGTGCCCATGATTTGAAGTGAGGACATGAATTAAATATTGGATTAAATATTAATATAAATATTTTAATATAAAAATAATTATATTAATAATTATAAACCTTTTTTTCCATTTTTCTAAGGACTTTGGGCATATGAGGCTCATCACATGACTTTGTGGATATGATAAGGGAGCTTAATCTTAATAAAAGTAATATTTTTAATTTTCAATGGGAATATGATAATAAGGGTAAAAATGAATGAAGTGATGGAACCGAGAGATTTAGATAAGCATTAAGGGTAGATATAGGTTTGGGATATTTGCCAATTTTGACTCATGGAGGACATGACTATTTTGGAGGATTAGTTGAGTGAAGGATTTAGGTGATGGGAGCTTGACGGAGCTGGTGAAAAAGTTTTAAAATCTGAGTGGAAAGATAGCACAAGGGAAAGATGTTTTGGAAAAATTAATACAAATTAGCATGTGATAGCATTGGCTCCAATGGGGATGTTATCCTCCCAGTGAGGTAGCAAAGAACTCATAGACCCAGTTCCTGATCCATTGGGTTTCTCCCAAAACATGTGTGTACCCTACTATGACATGTCACTGGTATCCACTAAAAACCCAAGTTTGTACACCACTCTCAACTGAAAATTGAATGCTAAATACACCACTACAATCTAAATGTGCACACTATTGAAAACCCAAATTGAAAACTGCTTGAACAACAAGATTATTTTCACACTCCTATCTACTCTAAAAATGCTTAAATGAATACTCAATCAAGTGATTCTAAAGTGCCAATGCATCCAATCAAGTGATGCTAAAGTGCCAATGCATCCAATCAAGCAATTGGCTTCCCGATTGTCCTCTGCTCACATTTTTCTTAAGCAGGAAGACAAATGTAAAAGATGGTAGCTGAAAACAAAAATTGAATCCAAAATCTGAGCTTCTGAATGAAACAAATTGCTTCTTCACTAATGACTTTAATAGGATGGCCACGGGATCTTGAAAACTATGAAAAATCATTTCTTCTTGATGAACAAAAACCGAAAGACAAGCCTCATTCATAAGTGTTTGTTGTTCTTTCTCTATTTCTTCAGTTCTTAGAACATTTTCAAATGAAATGGCAGAAATAAGTTTTTCTACTCTTCCATTCATATCAACAAAAACATTCATACATTCTTGAACATCTTCAAATATGACAGCCATATTATGTGCATCAAGGCTATCCTCTTGTTCATCAAACAATTCTGATTTGGTTTCATTAACCTTCGGGAATTTTTCTTGAGGACTGTCATTTTGAATTTCAAATGAATGAAGGGAAATAAGTTCATGTTCATAGTCTTCTTGCAAATGTGAAAATCTAACAGCATGAACTATTTCACAGTCTAGATTTCCCATGGATGCATTTTCAAAACTATGACTTTCAAAGGAATCAAATAAAACAATTTCCTCTTCATTATATTTCTGTATTTTTTATTGAAAAGTGGCATACAATGTTTTGTTTCTTTCTTGAAACTCTATGTCATTTGTTTGTTCACTGCTTGAAGTCTCAATAGATGCAGTCTTAGAACCCTCATCCATGTCTAAGCGATTTAGAATTTGAACAACCACATCATTCATAGGGGAAGAAAGACAACTTTGAAACACTTTGTTTTGTTGGAAATCCAGTTGAATATCTTCATCAAGTTCGAGAGAAGGAAAATGATTTTTATCAACAATTTCTTGATCAACTTCATATTCAGCCAAAGGAGGGGCTACAATTTGTTGTTGGGATGAATATTCATAAAGGTCTTCTATGATTTCATCATTCATACACCCTTCATTACCAAAAAAAAATTCAAGGTACTTAATGAAATGTTCACAAAATTCACAACAATCTTCAAACACCAAGAATGAAGGATTAGACTCTCCATAATACTTAAAGAATGTTATGTGGAAATCCTTAAGAGAGTATAAGTTGCCTAGTTTTAAACCTTCATACCATAATCTTGTTTTCCCCTCTAGCGTATCTATAAACATTTTCATCAAAAAATCCTCATGAAATTCAACCCCCAACTTACATATGTGCATGTGAAATCTAATCAAGTGCAAGGCACCATCATTTCCTTTCCCATCTTTGAATTTAGGCAAATAAGTTTGCCAATCTATATGTGGAATATGATTTGGAAAGCCAGGAATATGAGAGCAATTCATTGGAGCATGCCTTAAAGATCTATGATCCATCTTGAAGCAGCAGAGTCATCAATAAAATCTTTAGGCTACTGAGTCTTTGGACAGTGGAGTCACCATGAAAATTTTGAATTCTAGATTCTTGAAAATGGAGTCGCCAAGTGAATGATTTACAACATTTCTGTGTCTGAATACTTTTCACCATTAGTACTCAGATCTGAACTTTTTTTTTTATCCCAAGGAAGATTTCACCTTCACTCCCCGACAACGGCGCCAAAATGTTAGCACTCTGTAAATTTGTTCAGTTGATAAAACAAATGACAGAGGTAACCAAAAAAACAATTTTAGGCTGGATTCTGACCGTTCCAACCAGGGAGGGCTCTCTCAAACATGTGGAGACTGAAAATACTCAAAATTATTTGGCAGTGGACACACAGAGGTCAGATTCTGCAATAGGACAAGTTTGTTTAGGTTTTTAAAAGGGTTGGTAGGACAAACAAGAGGAATAAAACATTGGGAAATTGAGTCAAATCCTGAGATATACTATGAATATTAATACAGTTAATGTACTCCTGATGAAATGGAGGCAAAGTAAGCATATCCTTCAGCAATAAATAGTATTTCAGATGATGGCAAGACAGAAAAGAGAAAACATCATTACAAATGAGATCATCAAACAAAGATGAATTCTCAGTTGTAACTTTAGAATAAATAATAGAAGGTTGACTACAATGAACAGAGCACTTAACAGACAGTGAATTATGGACCTGTAATCATTAAACACAAAAAATGCATGAACCATATAAAAGGAGAATCTATCAAGGATGAATTCCAATCATGTACTCTTATCTATGCTTAGAAGAAATAACAAAAGTGAAATGAATGTGAACTGGAGGAAAACACATTAAAGAATACACCGTGATGAATCTCGGATGTCAAAAGCATTGTACTACTGTATTAATTCATAAGGACATTCTGAGAAATTTACACACAGTCCCTTCGCCTTCCTGGCTGAAAGTCCCCCCCTTTCTCTACTCTTTTACAATTAAATATATAGCACTAAAGGCCCCTTTCCAACTCACAATTTCTAACTCCAACCCCTTTCCCAAAATAGGAACAATTACAAATAGAACATGACACGTTTTAACTGATATTCTATTTTTTCAAGAGAAAAAATAGGCTTCAAAATGCCACTTTTAATTCTAAAACCGTAACAGTTATGTAAAATATGAGAACGGTTTTTGTAGATAAGCTCGTTCTGAAGAAAAGACTCTCTCATTTTCTTGAAATTCATCTCCATCTGGCCGGAATACGTGTCACAAAAACATGTCTCGAACAAGAAATCATAACTGAAAAATATGGCTCCAATATTCCTTTGAATCTCCCAATATGTGACACTTGTGTGAAAAATGAACAAGTTTAATGTTCTAGGGTCTATGCTTGACAATAACCTCCTTTGAATTTTGAAAATTCATTCTAGTTCATCCGGAAATCGTCCTGTAATTCTCAACTATTGCGGAAACTGACTCCCACATCCTCTTTGAAATGTCACTTATGCTTTTTTCAAATATAATTTTATTTATCCATATTCTCCTTAAATATTTGGGAATAATATATTTGAATAAAAATATTTCCCAAATATTTTTTGTCCTGTAAAATTAAATTTCCATATTTTAATTCATGTCTGTGGTTTTTAAAAACCATTTATTGCTTGCTTCCATGGTTTTGAAAACCATGTCTTGTTTTGCCCAATTTACCATTTCACTGTGAAAACTATTTACTGGTTTGTTTCTTGTGGTTTTGAAAACCATGACTTGGAAACCATCTTGGTAAACTATGAAAATATCCCTCGATCTTCCCCTTTTACATCTGTAAAAACCTTGGATAAACAATTGTCCAAATATTTCGTTCACGTACATCTTCTTCTTTATGATTCTTTTCCATAGCAATAAACATTAATATTTCTTATGATTCTTTTCCATAGCAATAAACATTAATTTTTATGCTCTGTAAAATTTGATTTTTGCCTCTGTGAAAAATTTCCACTGTGAAAACAATTTTATTTATTGGAAATTCCATGAAATGCACTCATGGAAAATATGTCGCACATTTATGAAACCAAACCATATAATAAATGTTTGCAATATTATTTCAGAACTTGGGAGGAGTGGTTTTAACCCACACCACTTTTACCCCCGAAATGCATCATGTAAGAACACGTGCTCCAACACCAAAACAATGGTTTGGATTTCGGGACCACTTCAAATAATTAACCTTTGTTTACTTTCAACCCCAGAAATGTATATGTGCCCTCCATCCACCCTTTGAATTTTCCACTTAGTTTGAGATTCGTGCCCATGATTTGACGTGAGGTCGTGAATTAAATATTGGATTAAATATAAATATAAATATTTTAATATAAAAATATTTATATTAATAATTATAAACATGTTTTTCCATTTTTATAAGGACTTTGGGCATATGAGGCTCATCGCATGACTTTGTGAATAGGATAAGGGAGCTTAAGTTTAAGAAAAGGAATGTTTTTAATTTTCAACGGGAATATGATAATAAGGGTAAAAATGAATGAAGTGATGGAACAGAGCTATTTAGATAAGCATTAAGGCTAGATATAGGCTTGGGATATTTGCCAATTTTTACTCATGGAGGACATGACTATTTTGGAGGATTAGTCGAGTGAAGGATTTAGTTGATGGGAGCTTGACGGAGCTGGTGAAAAAGTTTTAAAATCTGAGTGGAAAGATAGCACAAGGGCAAGATGCTTTGGAAAAATTAATACAAATTAGCATGTGATAACACATGGAGTTGTTTGTACTTTGCATTGGCTTTCTAAAAAATATCATGGACATATTGTCGGATGTGTTGAATCCATTCAATAAACTTGGTGGCTTTGTTGGCCTCAGATTGAGCATGGGATGATTTTTTCTGTGTGGATGCCAGGGGCAGTGTGACATTAATGGGACACAATGGTTGAAATCCCAACCCCACCTCAAAGGGACTGTGGTTGGTCGATCTATGAAGAGCTATGTTGTAGCTATGTTGAACATAGGGGATACTCTCATCCCATGTGCATGGATGTTTGGAGTTGTACATGCACAAGATATGCACAATCATTTTTTTGATGACTTATGTTCGGCCATCAGTTTGGGGGTGGAAAGCAGTGTATTTGGTGAGCTTGGTTCTCAACAGTGACTAGAGCATGTAACCAAAATGTGCTTAGGAACCTACTATATTGATCTGATATGATGGTTTGTGGTATCCTAAAGTGTTTCCACACCCGTTCAAAGAAGATCTTGGCAGTGGTCTCCGTTGTGATATTCTTCTTGCAAGCTATTAGGATGGCCATCTTAGAAAACTAATCAACCAACACAAAAACACAGACATTTCCTTGCTTGGTTGAAGGAAGGCCCAACATGTATCCCATCGAGATGGATTCCAATGGCCTATTGGGAGTAGGAAGAGGGGTGTATAGGCCTTGCATCTTAGTGTTTAGTTTGGAAATGGAGCAGGCATTGTAGGACCTGATATACTTGTTGACATCTTGGTGCAATTTCAGCTAATAGAAATGGTTATGTAGTACTGCAACGGTCTTTTCCATGCCAAAATTTCCTACCATCCGACTATAGTGAGCTTCCCAAATCAACTTCACACGCTCAATTGAAGGAACACAGAGGTGGCTCGGATGGAATAATAGTTTTTCCTGAAGATGAAAGTTAGTGGCATTCGCACATGTGCCCATCATTTGGTAAGTCGTAGTGAAGTCAAGATCACTCTTGTAGAGTTAGGGCCACTCGAATGCCCGATGGCCATAGGAGTGGAGCACCATGGTTAAGGCTACAATTGGAGGTCGACTAAGGTAGTCAATGATATGATTGGTGTTCCCTATCTTATATTTGATGTTGATATGGAACTGTTGCAAGTATGTGGACTAATTTTTATGGCGGTCGTTCTACAATTTTCCTTGTGTCTACATGAACTGCAGAGGTTTGTGATCAGTGTAGATGATTGTCTCCTTCCTGAGAATGTAGTGCTTCCATTTTCGGCAGGCTTGTACAATGGAATACATTTATTTTTCATAGGTGGGGTACTTACGGATGACATCTGATAGTGTCTCACTATGATATGTCACTAGATGACTGTGTTGAGTGAGAACTGTGCCCATGGCATAGTCTGAGGCATCAGTCTTAATCTCAAAAGGTTGTTGCATATCAGGTAAAGAGAGTACTGGATCTTAACACAATCATCGAAAACTTTTTTTTGTGACTTCTCCCACATGAACTTTGTATTTCCACCACCCTTGGTCACTTGGTTGAGAGCCCATGCAATATGGGAGAATCCCAACATGAACTTGCAGTAGAAGTTGGAAATCTTAAGAAACTTCAAAGCTCGGTTAGTGTGGTCAGGGTTGGCTAGTCCTGAATGACTTGGATCTTGGCTGGATCCACATGCACACCATTCTCATCATAAATTTATCCTAGGTATTGGACCATGTTCATGCCGAAGTAGCATTTTTCCAAGCTAGAAAATAGCTTGTGTTGTCGCAGAGTGTGAAGGATTTGTTGAATATGATGAAAGTTTTTTGCCTAATTCTTGTTGAAGATGAGGATATCATCTAGATATACCACCACAAAATAATTGGTGAAATGCCACAATATATCGTCCATCAATATCATGAAAGTTGGTGGAGCATTTATCAAACCAAAGGGCATGACTAGTCATTCAAAAATACCTTCTTTGGACTTGAAAGCAGTCTTCCATACATTAGTTTGTTCTATTGGGACCTGGGGGTAGCCATACTTCAGGTCAATCTTATTGAAAAACCTGGCTCCCTTGATCTTTTCAAGAAGGTCATCAATTCAAGGGATCGAGTAGTGGCTCCTAACTATGATTTTGTTTAGGGCCATGTAATCAATGCAAAGTCAACAAGTCTCATATTTCTTCTGCACAAGTACATTGGGCTCCCGCAAGGTGAGGAGATGGTTCAAATGTGCCCCTTTTGAAGCAATTATTGGATCAGTCTCTTGATTTCCTCATTTTTCATTAGAGAGAAGTGATAGATCGGTCCATTGGGTAGAGGTGCATCGGGGGTTAGATCGATTGAATGTTTGACCTGACAGTGCAATGGTACCCTGATGGGTGAGGACAAGATGTATTTGTATTCTTCCATGATATTTTCCACCTGATTTTTCTACATGGAGAGGCCCTATGTAGAGGCCACGAATGTGGTTGCAACCTTCTATTCACTTTGATAGTGAATCATGAGGAAGACAAATTTCTCGGCCTAGGAAATGACCTTCCTGCATTGCTTTGCAGAGATCAAAGAAATGGCAGTCGTTGGATCTACCTATGGTGTCTTGTACAATTGTCTTCCCAAAGTAATAATAACATTGCAAGTTCTAGACTCATATACATCATGTCATTTCCACAAGTATGGTTGTCCTAAAAAAACATCACAAACTTCAAGGGGGGTAATATCACACAATACCTCATACTTGAAGGGCTTGATGTCATAGGGAAGACAACATTGTTGGATGATGTGGAGATCTCTTCCTTGGTGGACCTTTGTTGAGATCAGGTTTTTTTGACTTCAGCTATCGATAATGAAATGCAGTGGAGCACCCTTCACCCACATCTACGAGTGAAAAAGGATTTCACCTTCCTCTAGTTCTTCTGGTTCACTTGGTTGAACCTTGGTGGTAGCAACAGTGGAACTGGGTTCTACATAAATGATCCACTTCCCCTTGTATGGATATGATTCAAAGTTGGAACCTGCCTCTAACTTTGAGGCTTTTATCTCGGCCACCAATGGCTGCTTCGAGCGACATTCATCAGTGTTACTCCAGGGGATTTTATGGAATTGACACCACTTCCCAGTGTCTTTCTTCATATTCTCATTACCCTTCTTTGTTTGCGCCTTGGACTGGTTGTCTTGAGGGGGTGCATCCTTGCTCTGTCCTTTGTTCTGTGGGTTAGGGTCACCTTTTCCCTGCTTCTGCTATGAGGAATTTGCAGATTCAAACTCCCACTTTTTTTGTTTAAATTTATGCTTGAGTTATACAGTATATCAATAAGTTACGCCCAGTGATGAGATGTCCTGAAAATCCATTTTTGTTTGGATGTATCTATGCATATATCTTCGTTACTTGAGCATTAGATGTTGTTAGGAGTCTTTGATACCCATCTTGGTGCGCAAGGTATGGAAGATATTTGTGAACTTTGGTATTGTCTGGTCCCTTTCCTGTCACGGTGTGGTCCATGTTGTATACTAGTCATTGTAGCTTCCAAAAAGTTAGTATTGTTCCCTAATAGCATCCATGAAAGAATCCCAAGTGGGTGCGACTAAAAATTTTGAAAATTCCTCAGTGTCCTTTTGCTCACAATAAGTCTCCCACCAATCCTTGATATGGGGGACAACCTTAAGGAGCACAAAGGTAATATTTTCTCTATATGGAAAATTTATGAACCGAAAAATAAACTTCTAACGTATTCAACCATTTAACTACAACATTTTCATCTATCTATCCTTCAAATAAGGGGATATAAAAATTGACTTGTACCTTGAAGGGGGCGGCACCTCCCAAGTGGTTTCTTGATGAAGATTTGTCTCTTGTTGGCAGTCGTCAAAGGATCTGTACAAATTTATCCATCATCTCATTCATTTTTCATGCGAGATATTCCTCGAGCAAAGTTTAAAAGGATATCTTTCTCCATTGTCTCTCTTTTCTTCCACCATGGGAGTTCATCGTGATTGGCAGGGATAGTCTTGCAAGGGCTCAACTACTTCGAGTCCCAACTCCTTATACCCTAACCTCATTGGGGACATGCACCGAGAAAAAAATAAAGAGGAGACCGCTCTGATACCATTGATCTGGATTTATAAATGGAATGAAATGAAATATAGATGTATACCAAATAAATACATAGAGATACAGTAAAACTTGACTTCTATTAATAAAGAGAAATAGTTGAAACTGTAAAAATGTAGACTGAAACAAACTTGCTCGAATGGTGGCAATTTATTTCTAAGAAGAGATGTGACAGCTATGATCATTCGCAAGAAGATGATTACAATGAGGCTCCAAAGGCATTTTTAACATAAAACATAAATGATAAAACCCTAAACATCCAAAACCGTAACCCTCGGAGCTGAAACACCAAAAGGTTTGTGGGCTCTAATGGGGGTAATTGATACGTCAACTTCTCGAGGGCGTAACTTTTGCATACAATCTCCATTTGGGGCGCTCAATACACTATTGGAAAGGTATAGCCAAGGCATACATATTCCGTTCGGCCTCGCATATGCCTCTAACTAAATGGCAATAGTTGTTGAGCCCAAAAAATGTCATTTAGGGCCTCAAAACGCCCTTGAAAGTTTGGGACCCGAAAAACTGTTAAAAAAAACTGCCAAAATGAAAATTGTTCTTTGACCCAGTGGAATAGGTGGGTGGTCATCGATATCCACTTAGATCATCAATTACATGAATTTTTATGCCAATACTGTGTATTTTTATTTACACCAGAGATATGCTAAGATGTTGTGAAGGAGTCACAATTGCAACTATTTGGTAAGTTGTAGATTCCATTATCACAGTTGGAGTTCCTAGAGCCACAACTCAGAGACTTCTTGTTCGACCTAGTACTGAAACCCTGGAAGGGAAGTGGTAAAGCCTGAAGGACTGTAGTGCGGAGAAGGGGTACACTTCCTTGGGTTTTTTAGGTTAAGGGGAATGAGAGTTTTTTGGTTGGAATTGTTGTGGGAATCAATAAAGTATAAAAGATATTACAGTTGGATTTCCTAGAGACACAACTCATAGACTTCTTGGCCAACCTTGTACTAGAACCCTGGAAGGGAATTGGTACAACCTAAAGGAATGTAGTGCAGAGAAGGGGTACATTTCTTTGGGTTGTCCAGGTTGAGGGTGTTGTAGGAAAATCTCCCTGCGGACAGGTAGATTGCCTCAAAGAGCTTGACCTTAACTCTAAGACAGAAAATGCTTAATGTGGACACTGACTTCCTTTCAAATATATACAAACTAACATACGAGAAGGAAGGAGAACAAAAGTACCTCTTTATCGACGTTTGTCCCTACACGCTCCGAGTTGAGCTTCGATCCTTTGCTCCTCGCTGAGTCCTATAGACAAACAAGATACGACCACTTCCTACTCTATTGATATTAGCTTGAAAACAGATCTATCTATCAATGATAAGTTTATGT
>JASDQU010106771.1:128722-167993 GCA_032191745.1 Picea mariana | reverse complement strand
CCATCGACCCATAACAAGTCTATGCACAACTTGGGCATTGATCAGAATCACATCAATGGGGATCAACTTGAGAATATATAGTTTTATATGTAGTTTATTGTGTTGATTTTGTCTAATTTGTGTGTATTTTCTAGGATATAATAGTACCCTTGTGTTTCCTCAAGATGCATCAAAGAAATTCTCCAGCACTAATGCAACAATCGCAATGGCTTGCTTGATTGGCATATACCTCATATATAGGTATTGTGGAACTTTGTGCAACAATATTATTCATCTTGCTCATAAGATATCCTATGAATGCAATGTGTTTGTATTATTACAACCTATCAGTTATCCTATAAAAATTCTTAATACAGAGATACATCTTTAGGTAGCTAATGTATCTTATTAATATGATCTAATATAATCGCTTCCTTTAGCAATATCTATGAAAGTGTGTTGTATGATAGCAATATGCATGCACTACACTCACTAACACCCACCCTTAAGCATAACTTAGGTGAGTATGTGGTGAAAAAAATGGCTCCCAACAACTGTGTAGCCATATTAGATAGCCATGTACAAAAAAAATCGTGCAAAAACGAGGAAAGGGGAAACCTAGTGGGAACCCCCCCCCCAAGAAGATAGAATAGAGAAGGCTAGGTAGCCTACTTAAGAGAAGAATCCTCTCGCACCCCAACAAAGCTCATAAATAAATGAACTTTCCATTTGTAAAAGGTTTGGTGAAAATGTCGACAATCTACTCCATATCCAGACAGTATCTAAGATCAATGGCTTGCCCATGAATCATCTATGGAATGAAGTGCATGTGAGTTGCAATGTACTTGGTTCATTTTCAAAGAACCATATCTCATGAGATCTTAATGGTACTTTGATTGTCACAAAAAATGGAAAATGGTTGGTGGTATTGAATACCAAACTTAGTGAGAATGTGTTGCAACCAAATAGATTTAGACATTGCATTTGCAACTCATCGATACTCTACCTCTATGGTCAATAGATAAATGAGAGATTTATTCTTTCTCAACCAGCAAATAGTACTGAAACCAAGAGAGAAGAGGTAACATGAAGTGGACTTGCGATCTATAGAATTACCCTCCCCATCAAAATCATTGCAACTCACTAGATCAAGATCATATATTGGCATTGCATAATGTATCCCAAATTTGTGTGTGCACTAAATATAGAAAAGAATCATATTTGTTTCCTTCTAGTGCATTTCATGGGGTTCCTACATAAATATAGACATAATTCCCACAACATAAGAAATGGAATTCCTAGTGTGATTGAGATACAAAAAACTCTCAACTAGATGTCTGTATCGGGTGTTTTCCACCAAAGATGAAGTGCAAGAAACCTTGAGTCAATCAGCCATCTAAAAACATTAGAACAAATCTTGATCACATTTGGATTGCATCATAGTGATCCCATAATCAAATTGAGCGAGGTGTTGTGTGTGGGATCAAGGTTTTCATCCTTATCCAACTTATGATGTTATCAATCTTATATTATCTTCTTGAAAACTACACTTCCTCCATCTTCTATATAGGATGGGTGTCTCAAATAATCTTATAGCGCAATGATTCAACTTGTGCAATTGCATAAAGCCCTCTGTGTGTTCACCTTCTGAGTCTCATGGATCTTAAAATTTTCTTCTAGAAAAATAATTCTTTGATCTCAAAATAACAACATAATGCTTTGAATCAATGTCATTTCTCCTCTCTTCCATCGGTATGCACCACCCATTATTGGGAATTTTCTTCAAGTGGTTCACATTGCAATATTGTTTCACTATATCACAATTTAGTATAGAAATGATCGCAAATTGGCTTAATGATCCAAGAGGATCTATGATCGCTCAAAAATGAAAGTTTTCAAATGTTGAAACAAATTGTACCATTGTGTAGTGATTGACGATACCTTTCTGACGGTGCAAACGACTCAACAATCCGACTTCGTATGACAAAATTACCGTGTTCTGAAGTTGTTAACCAATAGTAAAAAAAAAAGTCAACAAGGACACATGGCACTTCTTGGTGGTGACACATGGACGCATACAGTTGTGACACATGGAAGTTGCAGAGGTGATGTGGCAATTGCAGAGGTGATGTGGCAGTTGTAGAGGTGACATACGCATGTGGCAGTTTCCTGTGATGACAAGTGACAATTTGCAGAGGTGACAAATGGTAGTTTTATATCGTGGCATGTGGACCAATCCAATGGTGCAATGTGGCACCCTGGAATTGATCCACATGAAGAGGTGAAAGATTGTTTGGCAGTCCACCGGTAGAGGACTCGAACCCAAAACCAAACCAAACTGTGCATCGATCAGGCTACAAGTCATGTTGTAAACCCACTTGTAAATTTTAATATTTAAGTTTTATATTCTATGGATATGGAAAAAAAGGAGCACCGGAAGAGTCAACCCCATGACCTCCCTAATGTAACAACCTCACAATATTTTGCTAGCCACTATATCCACGATGCCACATGTAAAGCACATCCCTGAATTGTGTTTAACAACCTCATTTGTAATACTATATAGTATATCCACCCACATAAAATTGTGCCTACCTACTTCAACGAATTTAATATGCCAAGATATGGTTTGGTATCATGGGATTCAACCTTCCATATATTACCACGGGATTGGTTGAGATTTTATGGCATATTTGTATTCCAAATGTCATTAAAAACAAGGGTTGCATGGCAGCTTAGTACCTGCCAAGTAGATTTGGAAATGAAGATGATAGTTAACACCCTATAATTATTGATGATGATGATTACTTTGAAACATGAATAATATGCTAACAAATTGATGCAGGAGCATCTCTCCACGTCAGCCAGCCAACCACGCCAGCGAATTCAAATCGCGCGCTAAGAGAGAGGCGCAGCCTCATTTAAATCTGAATTCAATGTAACTTTAATGTTTAAGCTGTTGATATGGGAAGCTGTGCCTTTGTGCAGGCTGTATATAAGATTGGCCATTAATGTTTGTATGGCTGAGATCTAGATCCAAACACTGGACTAGACAGCCCATTCAATGCAATTGAATAGGGTAGGTAGGTTGGAGGGAAGTGCTCTAAGAGCCCCCTCAGGTAAAAGAGACTTAGGATCTCATTTTGTAGAGTTAGTGAAGTAGAGAAGAGAATCTGCATGTAGTGAGCAGAAGAGAGGAGCCAAGACCTTGTTATAGGCCATGCTCAGAAACACCTTTGTAAAGAGGCCTTTTATTTAATATAAACAGAAGCGGTTTTTCCTGCATATTTTCTGTATTATGTGGATGCCTTGGTGAGTTCTTTTATATGCTGTGAATGTATGTATGTTAGGCATTTGCAGGAGTTCTTGATTTCCAGGGTTGAAGGTCTTTGAGGCTTCACACCAAGAGGTTGTGACAGAACGCTGCGGGTTCTGATAGCTGTGCACAGAGGTTGCACTTCTGAACACTATGGGTTCAGACAAAGATGTGTTGCGTCACAGGAACTGGAATCAACAACTCAGAAGAATACCTTTGAGGTTGTTCAACACCTTGGAGGTAAGGTTGTGTATGAGAGACACAGTTGCAGACAGAAGCTCTGAGGAGTTCTGTAAATCTCTGCCAGAGGGGCATTGAGCAGGTGCAAGGAGTGCACAGAGGAAGAACTTTGCTGTGAGTTCAGAGAGAATCAGAATCACTGAGGATTCTGAAAGCTCTGCCAAGTGGGCATTGAGAAAGTGCATAGGTGCACAGAAGGAGACAGAACTGCTGGAAGTTCTGAAAGAAGATACTCTGCCAGGTGGGCATTTGAGTCAGTGTGCAGATAGGCACAGAAGAGAAAAGAACTCTTTGAGTTCTGTAATTGAGGTAAGAATCCACTGAGGGATCTTCACAGAGTTGATGAACACCCTGTAGGCTCAGCAAGAAGTTGCTTGAGGCAGAAGGATAAGCTCAGGAGGGCGAGTGCTTTCACGCATAGAGTCGGGCTGCAAGGAGTGCAGAGGCTGAAGAACTCTTTGGAGAGTTCAAAGTTCCCAAAGCTCAGGAGGGACAGTGTTTCCATGTGTGTAGTGAAGCTCAGAGTTCAAAGTTCACAGAGAAAGGAGGACAAAGGTTGAGGCCTTTGTCTTTTGAATTCTTCCAAGGTTGGGAGGAAAGTGTGCAAGTTCAGGAGATCACAGCAGTCGTCGGATCGGTGGAGAAAAGAGATTTGGACCATTGGTTTTCATGTCCAGGAGGAGCTCAGGAGGAGCCTATAGAAGGAGGAGACCGTCAGCCGTCGGATCTCACTCGGATACCCGTCAGCCATTGGATCGGGTGAAGGCGCGTAGATTTTAGCCTCTGGAGTAAGCGCGCAGGAGGACGGATCTGAACCGTCAGATCTTGAGAAAATTACCCGTCAATCGTCGGATCGGACAGGAGTTGCACGAGGTTTACCATCGGGAATAACCGAGGTAAAATCCCGATGAGAGGCTAGCCATCAGGATATCGGCAATCAGGATATTGGGATTCTCGAGGTCAAGAAAGTCGAGACACTTCAAGTCTCGAAACACCGGGAAGATCTGGGTCGTCCGTTTGAGGGGACACGTGGCGGATATTGAGGCATCGAGAGTCGGGATATTGGCAATCCCATGGACAGGAGATCGGGGAAGTCCATAGTGAAAACCCCGGTATAATATGGACCGTCCGTTTGGGGAGACAGGTGTTAGAAATCCGAAGAGAGTCGGTGTATTGGCCATCGGGAAATCGGAGTTCCTGAGGTCGTGAAAGTCGGGACATCACAAGTCTCGAAAACGCGAGGAGCGATCAGAACCGTCCATCTGGAAGGGATGCATGGCAACGATCGGAGCCATCGGGGAAAGTCCCGACAGGAATTCGTCTATCAGCAATTGGGTCATCAAGATATCGGGGATCCTAGTGACAAGGTTTTTATGCATTTTGGAATCGCGAAGCTCGAAACCCCGATAAGGAGGAAAGTGCCATTGTGGGAGCCAGCTGTCAGCGTAGCAGAGAATCGAGATTTGGAGGATCAGAATCCCATGAGTCAATGCATTGCGGCATTGAAAATCTCAAAACCCCAATGAAGAGGTAAGACTGAGGTCACAGGGATGATGGTCATATGGGCCAGAGCCTAGCCAGGAGGGCTAACGCGTAAAGAGCGCGTCAGGATTCGAGGGATCACGAATCCTGAGGACGATTGCATTTTGACATTGAAAAGTATGAAACCCCGATGATGAGGTATGGCTGTAGTCATATAGGGCGATGGTCATGTGGACCACGAGCTTAGCCTGGAGGGCTAACGGAAATTGGAGCGCATCGGGATTTTGAAGCCCAAAACCCCGACAGAAGGAATATAAGGTTGCGTTCTTATGGAGAGCGGTCACATGGACCAGGGCATAGCCAGGAGGGGCTAAGGCCGGAAGAGAGCTCATTGAGGATCGGGGATTCGAGAGTACAAAAACTCTTGACATCAGAAAGGATGAAACCCCGAAACCGGAAACTGAGTCGGGGAAGACCACGGTTAAGTGCAGAGAACCGTGCGGGTGAAGAAAGGACCTGTGGATCGGGTTTTTGCAGAGATTCCACGGAGGAATCGAAAGAGCCACTTCGGCTCATGAATGAATGAGAACGATCCTGTGAGCAGGAGAGCGCGACGAGGTGTGGTCGATTCTCTACCGCATCACAAATGAGTTAGTTTCATAATCTTAAAAGAAATCAGGTTCTTAAAAGATGTCTACATAGACTCACAAGGGATGGAGAAAGACTTATTTCTCCTTGATGACACATAGTTTATAGATTTGTAATAATCCGTACTGGACAAAATATCTTACCATGATTTTACTTTAATGTAGCTGCCATATAGTTTTGGAATTAACTTGAATTTCCTTCTAGTTAAGCTAAGCAATCCAAATGCAAATCTTATTTAAAAAATAAAAAATAAAAATAAACATTTCACATTTTATAATATATATTTTAATATATGCAATATTTTATTATCTTAACATATATATTGTAAAATATAATATAATTTTTAATATATAATATATTATAATATTTTATGTTTTAACATATATATTATAAAAAAATATAATATATACTGTAATTTATAATATTATAATATATATATTAATACATATAATATTTTAATGTGTTAACAGATATATTATAAAATATATAATATATATTTTAATTTATGTAATATTTTAATATGTTATGACATGACACATCCAAAACAAAACATCAACATCATTGGGAAATGTAAATTTTAAAAAATATTTTATTGCGGTGGTGTAATAAGTGTTATATATGTTGTACAACCAATTAAAATATGTTATTGATTATGCAATTAATTTTAAATATTGAAATGAGTGAAGGCAATAATAAGACTTGAAATATATTAACCAATTATAAATGAGAATAATAAATATTTTTACTATATCAAAAAATATATATTTATTTTCTTAAGTTAAACATTACATTTTACAAACAAATTTAAAATATAAAGCAAATTAATGTCAAATCAACAACAAACTCATTGCTATAGTCGTGCTTTGATAGGGACTAATAAATGGGAAATACCATATAAAGATTATATATGGTTATGTTAGATCAAAGCTTATTAAAAGAAAAAGATCTACCATATATTATGACTATATTTGGTATTCATATATTTGATTCCTCGTAAAAAAAATGGATTGGGTAGGATTTATACCATTATTTTGGTTGATTATTGTTACACCATATATTTTATGTTTTACGATTATAACAAATATTTGAGTTGGTTAAGTAAATATTTCAAATCCAATTAAAGTCGGATCTAATACCAACTTAGCCATGACTTTCTGGTATTTAAACTAAGGTATTTTCCATTGTTGGAGGGGAGTTTTGGGAGGAATTGTTATGTAAATGTAGAGATATTTCCTACATAGAAGATTGGAGAAGTGGTTTTTAGCCAGAGCCTTGTTGGAGACAAAATTGTATGTGGGTTGGGAGCAAACTTGATGTAATTTCAGCATTTGACATCATAATGAAGTGGTCGCTTACATTGGAAGCAGACACGAAGATGTAGCCTAGGAGGGGTGAACTTCATCAACAACTTGTGTTTTTTCTCTTCTCTATTCTCTATTATTCTTCTTCATTTCACAATTCTCATTTAAGTAATTATTTCCGCAATTTTTAATGTTTATGTATTTCACATTTAAGATCTGAATGCAGTTAAAGTACATAAACTAACTTGCAACTCAATCAGTGATACCTTCATTTCCGGATCACTTAAAGATTCAAATTATCTAGGTGCTGGTCTTAGAACCCCCTGATCTCATGAACTATGAAAATTATCTAGGTGTTGGTATTAGAACCCCCTAATATCATGACCTATTGATCTCACATTCATTGGAACCAGCAATACACATGAATAGGCTACAACAATTTGTGTGCCAATAAATAAGGCAAGGATCTAGTAGCAGCTACTATAAAGAATAGTTTGAATATGCACACATTCAATGAGAATATCTATATCACCTTGACTACTACCAAACTCCTAGAATATCCTATGATCATTCACTTAGCCACTAGAAACCAATTTATTTTCGCCAAATGCGTCTAGTAATACCTCGATCGTTGATTCATTCTCACGAGTTTTTTTATTGCAAATATTCAGATTCATTGGATTGGTCATGCAGTTGAGAACATCCAATGGGAGATCTCTATGCATCTAGTGATATAATATTTCATCACACCACCTTGTACTCTTACAATTATGTGTCTTGTACAACTTCATATAGACATCAATGTAGGGTGATCCTCTCACACAATTCTCATATAGCTTTTTGAGCATTTTTTTTACTTGGAATAGAGCATCGAGAAACCCACCAGGAACTTCCCCTCATTTCGAGGATGGTACCCCGGGTAAACCAAATTTTGTAGAAAGCCGAGGATTTTTTCAATAGCTTACTCATTTAAGAGCTCAACATGTCACTTGCGGGAATTGAACTTGGGTGGAGGGGAAAACACCCTCAGCACAAACCACTCAGGCTAAACCCAATTGAAATCTATCTTTTCTAACATGTACCATGGATCACACCATTAAGCTCTGATATCAAAAGTTGGAAATAATATAATAATCAATAACAAATAAACTCAAAGACACATCAAACACACACTAAGTAAGGGACACTAAAAATTTTCACTCGATAAAGGAAAATTATATTCAATCATACCATTCTCATGTGCATTCCTATTGTATAATAGGTCACTTTATATAACATAGGTCCATCATAATTGGACACAGACTGAACATAGAGCATCATTGAATGTGTATGTGTAGCCCTTGTTTCCATCACCAAGGCGCAAGACAATTGTATTCTTCTATGGAAATTATTTGCAATGTTTCCTTTTCTAACTACGAAAATATTTTTCTCCAATTAAAGAGTTTTCTTATGTTGCATGGATGTATATACTTTATTTTCTCTCACATCTTCTTTTGTCATTTATTGATTAAAATTGGTATTTGAAAACCCGCAGTATAGTTTGGTTTGCATTATTTTTTACTCAATTAATTATTGTAGGTTGTAGAGGAATTTAAATGGCAAGTGAAAGTTGCATTATGGCTAAATCTATGAAAACGTAATCTTTCTCAAAAATCAGGTTGGAAAATGGAGCGTTTTCCTGCTCCAATTTTTGGGTTTTAAACCATGAATATTTTTGGATCAAAGTTATCATGGCATGTCAATCTTAGAAATGTTTTTTGATTTTTTTCTTCAATCCTAGAAATGCTTTTCGATTTTGTTCTTCAATCCTAGAAATTCTTTTCAATTTCATTCTTCTATTATTAATCAAACTAAGAGTCTAGATCCAAAGCAGAGCCTAGGATGAGGAAGGGTCAGAATTAGAACTTGAGCATCTCTAGCTACAATTTGAATTAGATACACAACCTCAGAATTAGAACTTGAGAAGCTTTAGATACAATTTGAATTAGACACACAACCTCTACCTGCAAGATAGTGAGTGTTTGCGCAACAAGAGGTAAGGTGTGTGTGACATTTGAATGTTAATAACTCACTATTTTTATGAATAAAAAGTAAACTCTTTATTGTTAAAGAGAGTAAGTTTTACAATATTTGGTGACGTCATTGGTCATGCATTAATATAGCTTCATGATGAAAGTCTGTTGATATTAGTAGGAAAATATTTCCCACAAGACGATATATCAGGTATGTACATAGGTATAAAATTGAATGGGAAAACAAGAGAAGAAGTTGTATACTATACTTTTTCAAATATATTACAAGGTGTTGTATTCAACCATTTGTTTATTACTATCAATAAATCTTAGGAGAGTCTTGGAACTTTGAAACAAAAATTCATCATGCATTCTATTGTTGATAAAACTTCTCTACACTTGCAAAAAATATAACAATAATCATCTTGGAGAAAAACGCCAAAGGGAAATCAGACTCTTGATTCGGTTAGTCTGTCCAGACTTCCACTACTCATTTTTCCTTTTGACTGAAAAGTACACATATCTACTTAGACATTTTGATTATCATGAAAACTTCTTCAAAATAGTGAACACCTCAAATATTATGTTTTGTGCCCATTCTGATGGCGCATTGAAGAAAAGGAAACACACTAGGTAGTCATTTTCGTAGTAGGTGTCGGGTAGGGGAACTATACATGGGGTTTTATTTTAGACTATTTCAAATCACCACCATTGTCTTTGTCCTCCATCACTTGGTGATTTTGGGAGAATTATTGGAACATGGCAGACTGCAAGTTTCCATATCTTGAGGAGGTGCAAGTAAGAGACTGTACATATGAATTTATTGTCAATTAACGAAACGGGCACCATCCTCTATGTCCTTTAACATGTTTAAGAAATAATGGAGCAGTATCACCATCTTTTTCTTGCCTCGCCTCGTATTAAATTTGCATCACTTGCAAAAAGAGACTGCCGAAACTTCTTTGTTGAGGAAAAGAGCTCTAGAAAAAGGTGTTGGACAAATTCACTTTTCACTTGATACAAATAAATGAAGCATTTATATGTATTTGAATGGTGTCATAAAATAGGTTATATAAATCCCCTCACTTGTCAAGTAACTAACATGATATTGGTAATACCTATTATGGAAATGGACTTGCTTGATATGGACGTTCATTGCAAAGTTAAAGGCCAAAATATGGCGAAGAGTGAAATTTGTGAGAAAGATGCTAAAAGTATTATTGAGACCAAATCTAGCCGACATCCATTGTAAAATCCACTTGAAGCAATGCAGTGTGTTGATGATCACATAAACTTTGATATTTCAAAATCAAATCTGCATAGAATTACTACCTCATCCAAGAAAGTTGAGGCTCAACAGATCGGTGTTAGAGTTAATGCTTGATTTAGTAAATTGTGGTTTGTGAGTTGGTTTTATGGTGTATTATTTATTCTTATAAATCTAGATCAATTATTCTCCACTATTCTCAGATCTAGAACGTTCATCTACTCCTATAAATATGTATCTATTCCTATAAATATGTAATTTGTTTGAAGCAATATAGTGAAGTGTGAAGTATTCTGTGAAAATAAATGTCTCCTCTCCCAATTTCTGTGTTGGTATCAGATCAACTGAGCTTAATTCCCTCACGAGTGCCCAAGATTATGTGAGAGATTGACATGATTAGGCTATTGTTTTTATGTGGTGTTTGATTGCTACAGAATTTAATTGTTACATGAGTTGTACATCGATATGGTGCATATGTTCCCCTGGAGATCTGCAATCATTGGCACTTATGAAAGAATTAAAGAATTGTTGCAGAAGCATTATTCTCTTTCATATCATGATTAGCATGAATCTATTGAATTCACCGCCAGTATTTTGAAGCCACCTTCAGTACACAAATAGATTTTTTCTTAAGTTGACAATACATAGACCAGTACCTCAATATTTACTGTCATTATGGCTTTCTTTGTTAGATAGATGTTACAATGAGATGAACATAGAGTTTTTCTTAAATTGTTAAACCCTTAATGAACATTGCAATTTCACATGATATTTGATGAATTCCACAATGTTACATAGCCATTAATGTGGCAATATGAATGTCTTAATATGAAATAATCATTAAGGAATGCAACAATTTCACATAAAGTAAGCCAAAACGAAAGTCAAAATTTGGCATAACCATTCACGAATGTCACAATCCAACTTGACCCTTGATGAACATTGCAATGTGATAAAACCCTTCACATTTGATCGACACCACAATGTGACATAACCATTCATGAATGTAGGAAGTCAAAACAAGTCAAGTAAGATGGATGTCACAATGCGACAAAACCCTTAAAAATGTCACAATGTGACATAAACTTAACTAGGATTATTGTTGCAATGTAATATAACTTATGTTCGAATGTCATAATCCAAAATAACCCAAGAACAACAAAACCCTTGATGAACGTTACATTGCGACAAAACCCTTAATAAATGTCAGAATTTGACATCACATTTTATTAATGTCACAACGTAACAACACCCATAATGAACTTCACAATGTGACATGACATTTGATGAATGTCACAATGTGACATAGTCATTAACATGGAAACATGAGTGTCACAATCTGAAATAGAAATTAAGAAACCAAACAATTTGGCATAAACTTAGTTGAGATAAATGTTGCAATGTGATGTAACCATATTCAAATGTCGTAATCCAAAATAACCCAAAAAAAATGTTGCAATGAGATGAAACCCTTGATGAATGTCATAATTCTACATCACCTTTGATAAAATCTACAATGTGACATAAATATTAATAATATAATTAAACCATTAACCCTAGCCAGCCACAATCAAACACCACATTCAACCATAATGAACAATGGCCAACCAAAGTCAACTAAACTTCATGTGAGATAGTTTTGATGACCATCACAATGCAACATGGCTATTTGTGATTCAAAACACAAAAGATTTACATGTCAGTGAAGGTAAATGTTACAATTTAACATAACTATTGAGGGATGTGGGTTAGGGCCAACCAAAGTTAACAAAACTCAATGCAACATAACCATTCGTGAATATTGGAATGCAACATATATTTGAAAGGAACATAGAAATTTAACATAAAGTAAGCCAAAATGAATGTCACAATCTGTTATAACCATTGAAGAATGTCACAACCCAACATAACCCTTGATAAATGTTGCAATGTGATAAAACCCTTAATGAATGTCATAATGTGACATCACATTTGATGAACGTGATAGTGAAACAAAACCCTTAATGAATATTGCAATGTGACATGAGATTTGATGAACACTACAATATGACATAGCCATTTAAGAGGCAGTATGTATGTCATATTATGAAATAACCATTTACAAATGTCATATTCCAATATAATCCTTGATGAAAGTCGCAATGTGAAAAAAATCTTACGAATGTCACATTCCAATATATGAACACTGTAGTATGACATAGCCAATTAAGTGGCAATATGGATGTCATATTATGAAATAACCATTTACAAATGTCACATTCCAATATAATCCTTGATTAATGTCGCAATGTGACAAAAATCTTTATGAATGCCACAATGTTACATCACATTTCATTAACGTCACAATGCGACAAAACCCTTATAGAACATTGTAAAATGACAGGACATTTGATGAATGTCGCAATCTGACATTGCCATTAACGTGTCAATATGAACGTTAAAATGCAATATAAATATTAAGAAATATAGAAATTGAACATAAAGTAAGCCAAAATGAATGTCACAATCCAACATAATTGTTCTTGAATGTCACAATCTGACATAATTCTTTATGAATGTCACGATGTGACATGACATTTCACTAACATCAAAATGCAACAAAACCCTTAATGAAGTTTGTAATGTGATAGTACATTTGATGAATGTCGCAATCTAACATAGCCATTAACGTGTCAAGTTAAATCCTACAATCTAAAATTACCATAAAGGAAAGTCACAATGTAACATAAACCTTCAACAACATTACAATACAACTTAAATATCGAGCAATGCAACAATTTAACATAAAGTAATCCAAAATGAATGTCACAATCCGTCATCACCATTCAAGAATTTCACAACCTAACATAACCCTTCATGAATGTTGCAATGTGACAATGAATGTCACAATGTGACATCACATTAGATGAACATGACAATGCAACAAAACCCTTAATGAACATCACAATGTGACATGGAATTTGATGAACACTACAATATAACATAGCTAGTTATGTGGAAGTATGGATGTCATAATATGAAATAAGCATTTACGAATGTCACATTCTAACATTGTTGATGAATGTCTCAATGTGACAAAAATATTTAAGAATGTCACAATGTGACATCACATTTTATTAACATCACAATGCGACAAAACCCTTAATGAACATTGTAAAATGACAGGACATTCGATGAATGTCACAATCTAACATTGTCATTAACATGGAAAGATGAACGTTATTAATAATAAAGTAAGCTAAAACGATTGTCGCAATCCGGCATCACCAATGAAGAATGTCACAACGCAACATAACGCTTCATGAATATTGCAATGCAAAAAAAACCTTAATGAATGTCACAATGTTTCATCATTTAATGAATGTGACAATGCAACAAAGTCATTAATTAACATCACAATGTTACATGACCTTTGATGCAATATGAAATAATTATTTATGTAACAATAATCTTTACGATTGTCACAATGTGACACCATAAAGATTATATTCCATATATTATATTAATATAAACATTAACATAAATTAATATAAACATTTAATCTAAATTAATATAATATAACTTTGATATAAATATAATAACTATA
The DNA here is from genome assembly GCA_032191745.1 of Picea mariana. Classification (NCBI taxonomy): domain Eukaryota; kingdom Viridiplantae; phylum Streptophyta; class Pinopsida; order Pinales; family Pinaceae; genus Picea; species Picea mariana. Next base: position 154,162 of record JASDQU010106771.1, on the reverse strand, counting down.
TAAAAATGAAATCATCTTCAATTAATCTAAGTTAATACAATATATAGTCCTTATAAATATAATTATTATTAATGTAAGTTAATATAATATATATTCATTATAAATATAATAATTATATAAATGTTGAAACATTATATAACTTGAGTTTGAATGAACATTAATAATTATAATTAATCTTAATATATGTGTTCATTAATAATTATAATTAATCTTAATATATGTGTTCAATTATATTAATGTTATGTATAAACTTTGTTATTAAAAGTTAATACAAATATTATATTAATATAAATTAATACAAATATTAATATAAGTTAATATAATATAATAATTATATAAATGTTGAAACATTGTATAAATTCACTCTCTCAATGAATATTAATCATTATCATTAATCTTAATAAGGTTACATGCCAGTGTATACATGTCGCTATGCAGTTATAATAAAATAAAAGTTATACATATATCTACTAGCTCTATTGTTATAGACGTTATATCCCCCGCCACATCTGTAACAAGACAGGTAGGTAAATGACAAATCATAGCTAGCTTGTCATGTGTGGTTGCATATACATGTGTTGTCGTGCTATACAGAAAGCATACATTTATTGCCATGTTCTAGCTGTTGAAAGTGTGACGTGTCTAGAGAAATGTGAACCTACATATATGATAAGTTTTTTATGTCACATTGTTGTTTATATATACTCATACTAACCTTTAGAAATGCTAAATCCTCTCCAAAATTGTCAACACACAAGCAGATTGGCATGCAAGCATATGGACTAGGAGGTCCAATTCATCTAGAATTTTGTACAAACATGCATGTATAATGAACTCAGCAATCTCAAATAAGAATCATTCAAATGAAGAATGAACTCGGTAATCAATCTCTAGAACAAATTATGAAACGCATGAATACAGGAAAAAACATAGGCATTTTCATTATATGAATCCCTCAAATTTTCACGCTTTCTCCTTACCAATATTTGATATAAACATCAATATAAAATTTTGAATTGGCCACAAATTGAATGACTGCAGACTCAGATTACAGGTCTTTGAATTCAAAGATTTCTCAGTGTCTGCGTGCAGAAACAATAACAACAACAGACTACATCATGTAATAGTAGAATCTTCCTCACATATCCAACATCAAAATCGACTACCACCCTAAATCAAAATCGCCTTCAGGCAGCTTGCCTTCCCAGATCAGTATTGCAAAGAAAAATATTTATCAATACATATAATTGATTCGATGATCATCGAGATTACCTCACTTACCCTACTTCCACCACTAGTTACTTTAGTCCCAAACAATTCTATCTAAAATATATGTGAAAAATAGTTGATGATGATGACGAAATTGGTAGCAGCCTCTGTAAAACTAGCATGGAAGAGGTGAGAAAGGCATTGTCAAATAATGTATATTGAAGGGTGGCAGAGATAAGGTGAAAAATATGGTGATAAGGTTGATCATGACAATTTGAAATCCATCTTCAAATATATGAAATTTACGAGCTTTTTTTTATGTGAAATTTACTTCAGAATAGTTGTTTACATACAGTGCTTCCCCGTATTCAATAGTAATGATGAAGTTGTAGATTGTATGTTCATAAACATAAATTGTCATAACATTTGAGAGTTGAAGTAACCTTCTATGAGCATGTATATATAATTGACGAGATGAATTTGTGAAACCAATAGTGATAATGGTTGTGTTGGGCATAGCAGATTATATCTCTAAATGAATAAAAGAAGGAATTCATACATACCATTCTAAATGAATGCAAAGAAGCCAGCAATACATACCATTATTGGCAAAGAGAATTGATCTCTGTGAGGGAAAAGGTCACTCGAGAATCCCAATCGTGTTCCAGAGCATAGCAGAACAGGTCCAAATCCAGAGTATAGCAAAGCATATCCAAATCCAGACCATAACAGAGCAGAGCAGGTCCAAATCCATCAGATACGGATGCAAGACATTAAACCCCACACACAAACAGACAGCCTTGGGACTCCGACTGAGACGCCTAGCCAAAGAGACACATACACACAAAGACAAGAAGTGCTTCCCACACAACACTGTAGATAAAGGAGGAGGAAAATCTCTTGAAAATGTTATGGTGTGTAAATATTTGAGATATATAGGTGCGTACCACTTCCACTTCCTTCAACGGATAGTATCGGTGCACCGAAGATTTTTTAGGGATAAAGCAAGATTGAAGTTTTTTCAGAAATATATATGTGTGTGTGTGTGTGTGTGTGTGTGTGTGTGGGATCACTAACCTTCCTTGCTTGTGCACCAACTTCTTCACTTCCAAGACGAAGCCATGCCGAATATATAAGGGATTTGTGAATTGTTACTTGTGGTGAATGAATGTCATTTTTCTCATAGTACCCCGAAATTCGAGCTAAGGTTTCCTGACTTTTGGGAAAACCAAAAATGTTGATGTTGCCCTCTATGTATCCACTTGTTTTCCTTCCTTCCAAAACGTCCATCATGGTGGTTTTTCTAGCACCGCTAACTCCCACTAATGTTGTGAGAATGCCCGGTCTGAAAGCTCCACTTACATTTCTTAACAGTTGTAGTCAGGTTTATGTAATGCCTTGTTCTTTCATTTCCTACACAGCATGTTGTAAATATGGAATTCAGTTTAATCTACATTTAGTTTTACCACAATGAATGTGCAAACTTATTGAAAGCATAATCATGTTTAACATACGGCAGGCATGTCGACGAAGTAACAAATATTGTCGAAGGCTATAGAGAGGGGCTGAAATGGAAGAACCGTGCCTTTCTTTGCCCTTTCGGAAGTAGTAGTGGTTGTTGCCCCTAATCTATCCGACTGAGAACACGTAGACGATGCATCACTTCTCCTCATAATTTCAGCAGCACACCCTGCAGCCCATTGCACAACAATTAATTAATAACCAATCGAATTTAGTAAATAGCTTTTGAAAGAAAATTGAAGTTCCTGTTCCAACCTTCAGATGTAGATTTTGCAATGGACTTCCCTTTAGATCCTTGACGAGAGGTCATTTGAACCACCAATCAAACATCAGAAAAATGCTTTAAACTAATAATTGTCGAAGATGTTTTTTGTTAAAACTTTGGTTAAACTGCTAATATTTAAATAAGTCAAAGGAAACTAATACTAAGTCAACACATATCGATTGTTATATACCTATGCCTTCGACAGGTATAATAATATATCTATTCATTAGTAATAATATTTTTTATAAACTTTGTTAATATAAGTTCTAATAATGTTATTTATAAACTTTGTTAATATAAGTTAATACATATATTATATTAATATAAATTAATATAGACATTAATATAATTTCTTAATATCAATTAATATAAATATATTAATATAAAATAATATAAACATTAAACTAATTTAATATAATATAAATTTAGTCTAAATGAACTTTAATTATTATTATTAATCTTAATATATCTTTATAGTTAAAATTGAATAAACTTTTTTAATATAAATTTATTATTAAATAATATTATTAAATAAACTTTCAACCAATTATATTAATATTAACTAATAACTTTAATATTAATTAATATTATTTAAAAAACTAAAAAGTTTAATATTAATTATATTAATATAAGTTAACTTTTTAAATAAATATAAAAGTTTCTAATTATATTAAAAAGACATATTTATAGTAAAAATTCAATACTTATATAGTTATTTATTATTTAATATAATAACTATATAGCAAAAAGTCAATATTTATATAGTTCTTTATTATTTAATATAATAACTATATAAATATTGTAGCATTATAGTAAAATGTTATTATTAATATTAATATATCTTTAGTGATTATTAATAAAAAAAAATTATAAACTTTGTTAATATAATTTAATACAAATATTATATTAGATTAAAAATGTATATGGAAAAAACATCACCATAGTATTTTCCTTCTGTCTAGAAGCTTTTGGTTTTTTTTTCTTTAATCAATTATTTTCATAATACTCTTCTTGAAAATAATATTAAGTCTTGGAAAGCCTTCCATGATGTGGGCTAAGAAGAGAAGTAGAGGAGTTCAATGTAGTAGGAGGTGTTTGTCTTTGAGGGGTTCCTGCAAAAACTTTAGTTGTAGGTCACGTTAATGCACCTATGCATACAACCAGCAACTCCAACTCCTCTCATCACCATAGCAAGCATGTCATCGTTTTTCTTTGTCTGGTTTCCAGTGGGTAGGTGGCTCTCTCTTCGTGTGTGATGGAAAGGGAGGGGAATGTTCTAGATTATTATGATGATACTGTGGATTACTCTAGAGATTTTTTGGACGACCAGTCGATTTGGTGTGGGAAAAGTGGAAAATTTTCCACGTCTGAATCAAGTATGTTGCCTTTAGTTGTCGGAATGGAGGAGGCACAAGGTTTAGTAGCCAACTTTGATACTAGCACATAGGTATGTGGGTTTCCTAGTGGGGCTTTTTCCTTACTTAGAATCGGTCTTATTTTGGCTTGGCTTTATCCCTGGATCCCGAGGCATTTTCCTTGGGAAGTTTCTTACCCCTCCCCTCCCAGGAATATCTCAATTTTTTTTCCTTCGGAGGTGAGGGATTGTGTGTCGAGGATGGAAGAGGGATTTCTCCTGGAGTAACCATTTGAGGGGATTTTTCCAAATAACCCACCTTTGTTTGAGCTAATGAGGCTCTCGAGTTTGGTAGGAAGCAACGGCTCTCACCCATACTTCCCTTGACTGGGTTGGTCTCCTCTTTCAGCAATCCTTAATTACTTTCATGTGTAGATTCCAACTGGGTAGGAATTGGGTAAGTATTCTTCTTTTGATTTAGAAAATTTCATTGTCTCTCCTCATATGTCGGTAACCTAGGTTTCCAGTTAGGAGGGTTCGAAACACGGTTCCTCTTTTCCTATAGGGCCACAGGAGGTTAGCTGAAGGAAGTGTCTCTATGGTGGCTTAGGGGATAAGTCAGCGGCCAAAAAATGAAAAACTCAGGCTAGTATAAAGTTAGCCACTCAGCCTCAAAAGGTGGCTCCTGGGGACAACATAATGCTTCCTGAGGTTCCGGATATGGCGAAAATGGCAGAGGTGGGTCATGCAAATGGTCATGATTTGGGAATCAACACACTGACAGATTGGGTAAAAAAATCATGGAATGGTTTGTTGGATTCTTTTCCCTCGGTCAATCTATTGACAAAAGGATGGTTCATGTTAAGATTTTAGAGCACTGTAGATGTGGCCAAGGCGTTGAAAGCTTTGTGGTGCATAGTCTCATCATCATTTCTTCTCAAGAGATGGACATCATTTTTTTATGACAGCCATGAAAGAATATATGGACTCTCGATATGGGTTCGTTTGTCAGGACTTCCACTTGAATTATGGACAGAAAAGGGATTCGAACATTTGGCGGATGCACTTGGCACCTATATGGATGCAGATATGTCTTTCATATCCATTGAAAGGATGTTAGTGTCCTATATCCTAGTCTCCCTGAATTTCAGAAAAGGGTTGTCGGGGGAAATTGAGTTGACCTTGGGGGATAGAGTATTTATGCAAAAATTGGATTATGAGGGCATCTCGTTTAAATGCCACATGTACCATAAGACTATGGTCACAAGGCCACCGAATGCATCCTACCCATGTCACAGAATGGGAAAGGACTTTCAAGGTTAATGGAGAAGAAGAGAGGGGCTTTGCATCTTGGGGAGGCATCTTTCACACATACAACGTAGCAAGGCAAGGCAGAGTCTGGAGATCATAGAGCTAAGGAACAGAGCTCCGAGGAGGAATTGTTACATCAGATCATGGTCATTCCCACTTGCTTGATTTCATGTTCGAGCTCAGACCGAGGATCCCCAGAGATTTCAAGAGCCACTGAGAGAATGATTCAAAAGGGAATCACCGCACACTTGGGTATGCCACCTCGATCCCCCCCTTCTTTAAATTTTTTTTATCAGTATTTGTCATTGTTAGGTAAAAACTAGGCATGAAATTTTAAGAATATCCCTTTTTCCCTAGATTCCTCCACTATCTACCCTTTCTTTTATTCAGAACCACCTCTAGCACAACTTTCCTTAGTCTCTGCCCTCATCCCTGCCCCTCCTCACTCATCTAGTATAATTCAAGACTCTTCAAAATCATCCAAGGAAGACACGGTGCTTTATCAGTTAACAAACAGACACGGTCTAGTTTCTGGGGAGCTAAATCATAAGTTGGAGGGGTTGGGGTTAAATCCTTTTTCATTTTCTAATGGAAAAGGGAGGGGGAGAAGATCCTAACCTTCAAAATCTCGATCCAGGGTTGCCATGGATATGGAAATCGAACACCAATTATCCATCATTGGGGCCCTTAGAGTAGTGTAAACCCTAGAAGGGGTTTGCAAAATGAAAATGCTCTCTTTCAATTGTAGGGGTGTGGCGAGCCCATCGAAGAAAATTTCTCTCCATAGGTTGGTAGAGTCTACTCAATCGGACATTTTCATGCTTCAGGAGACCTTAGGTGATGCAATATTGGTCGTCCCTCTTCTAGAGAAACTTTTCAAAGGATGGATTTTCATTGGGTTGGATGAAAAATGTCGCTCGAGAGGTTTGGCTATGGGTTGGCGGCCCAAGTCTATCAAACTAGTAAATTCTTGGGGTTTTGATTCAGGGCTTGGTATGTGTGTCTATGTGGAGGACATATGCAGATGTTTCATTATTTTAAATGTCAATGGCCCTTCACAAGAGTGCATCAAGTTCTAGGACAACCTTTTATACAAGTCCTAAAACTCATCCTTGGGGGAGATCTAAATTTATCCTTAGGAGCTGTTGAATCTTGGGGCCCAAGGGCTCATGCATATGCCCAAACGGATTATTTCAGCCATAAATTGGGATAATCATTTTTATTAAACATTTCACCCACAAAGATCTACCCAACTTGGAGAAACAAGATGATGGGGGGAGATTACATTGCAAAAAGGTTAGATCGCTTACTCATCTCAGGAAACCTAGTGGAGTCCCCTCTAATTTTCAAACAATGGGTGGGATTAGGAGGTGAATCAGATCACCACCCAATTTTTCTAAAAGTTGCAGGTGGTTCAAGGAAACCAACGAGCCCTTTTAAAATCAATTCATCTTAGTTAAAGGAGGAGGAATTCCTTAACCTAGTAAAGGAGTTATGGAACCCCATTATACAGGAAGAGCGGACAGTGGTTTAGTTTGCTCAAAATCTAAAAAAATTTAAAAAGGCCACAATTGATTGGGCGAGAAAGAAGAATTAGTTGGATGAATAGGAGCTTAGTAATATAGAAGCGGATCTACAAACAATATACCGTATAAAGGGTGGAGGTTTTTCATCTCCTAAATCCAAAGAGGTGTTATTAACATGAGAAAAGAAAAGAAGACAGCTCTTGGAATCAAAAGAAGTAGAGTGGAGGTAAAGAGCAAACCATTTTGGCTACAAAATGGGGACAAGAACACTAAATTATTCCAGACTTATGCAAAAGGGATTAAGATGGAAAATACCATTTGGAGCATTAAGGATTCCTCTGGTAAATAGTTTACTTCTTTTGAGGATCTAGCGTAGTTGGGATCTCAACATTTTAAAAATTTATTCACAGCTGAAGGAAAAGTTATAATGGATGATATTATGCAGATGGCCCTCATATTCCCAAGGTTTTTGGAAGAGGAAGATAACATGACACTTATGGAAGAAGTTACAGAAGAGGAAATGAAAGAGGTACTTCATAGTTTCCAAAAAGACAGGAGTCCAGGACCGGATGGGTGGCCAATGGACTTCTTTGAGGGTATTTTTGATCTCATTGGGAAGGAAATTATAAAGGTAGTGGAGAAATCTCGAAGAAATGATTATATCCATGCTCACTAAATGCAATTTTCATTGCTCTTATCCCCAAAAAGGATGATCTGCGGTCACTGGAAGACTTCAAACCTATCTCCTTAAGCAATTGTATTTATAAGGTGATAGTTAAAATCATTAGTAGAAGACTAAAAGTATTTCTCTTAAAATCCATTTCACAGGAACAGTTTGGTTTTTTTGAAGGTAGACAGATCCATCAAGCAATTGGAGTAGTTCAAGAGGCCTTACATAGTATTAAAACCCAAAAGTTAAAAGGGGCAGTACTCAAGATATACCTCTAAAAATATTACGACAGAGTTAGCTGGCTATATTTGAGGATGTTACTGACTCATTTGGTGTTTGAAATTCCCTTTACAAATTGGATCATGAGTTGCATTTCGGAAATGTCTTTTGATGTCCTAATAAATGGATCTACCTTGGATTTCTTCTCAATTGAAAGAGGATTAAGGGATCAGTAGGGTTATGTATGTCGTCCCTTGTCCCCACTCATTTTCTTATTGGTGGTGGAAGGTGATGTAGGAGCATCGCTCCACCTTAGCAATGTGTCAGCATTCCAGCACATCAAAACACATTCAAGAAGGGGAGAGGCATCAACCCTCTCATTTTTCCCTTGAATTTAAAAATTCAATGTAATTAAAAGAAATTAAATTTTGTAAGGATGGAAGAGCCGAGTTGATGCCTTTGTATAGGCAACAGTTAGAGTCACCTTTAATGTCTAGCTATAGGCTTATCTAGATTCGATTAGGACTAGATGTTCATTAAATGTAATCTGCCTTGGTAGATAGGGGTTTTAAATGGCGATTAGACACCACTAGAGTAGTTGGAGGGAAAGACTCAATGAGTCCCCTCTTGTATAAATCTTTGTAGCATATGCCCAGTATAGGTTGTTGAAGGTTGATAGAAAATCATTGTAAGACAAGGAGAGAAGAGTCGAGACTCAGTTGCAGTATGAGCCTACACCCATTGTAAACAAACATTCATATTAATAAAAAGACAGTAGTTTTTCCTACATATGATTCTTTGTGTTTATGTGTTTAATGAATGTTATATGTGTGTTTATGAGTGTATGATGTAGATATATGTGATAGGTTTTCATCTATAGGGTTAAGATATAATTCTCTATATTTTTGAGTTTGATGGATTATTTCTGGGTTCTTTAGGATAGTGCAAGGAGTGCACGACAGAGTATTGGAAACTTTGTAGCCAACACAAGGAGTGCATATCTAAAATATGCATCGAGTTCATAGGAGAATGTGCCAGGTGGGCACACCAAAAAATTTACAGACTCAAGGAACCTCAAAGTTACTGAATACCTTGAAGGAGAAACTATTCAGAGAAGGCACAAAAGAAAGAGTTGTTGAATACTTTGTAGATCTCTGCCAGGTGGGCATTGAGCAGGTGCAAGTGTGAACGAAAGGATTTTGTTTCGAGTCCGAAGAGAAGGGTGTTAAGGAGAAGACACCACAATTTTTTTGAATACTCTATAGGCTCAGCAAGGAGTGCACAGAGTCAATACTTATCTGAAGTATTGGTGAAGTTTTGGAAAAACCAGAGTTGTTGAACACTCTGGAGAAGAGCTATGCAAGGAGTGTATGGAATGAGCCCAAGTGTGCGCAAAGAGATAGTCAACTTCTTAGACTGTAGGGGGGAGATATGCAAGTGTGCGTTGAGAGAATGCAAGGTGTGCGTCATTGAACCTAAAAGAGGTCAGGATTCAGAAGGAAGACATGTGAAAGGAGTGCACCAGGCCAACACTTAGACAAGTGTTGAGAAAGTCTGAAGATTCATACAGGTGCAAGGAGTGCGCTAGAAGTGGAGTGTTTCAACTCTTCATAAGCTCAGGAGGATGAGTGTTAAGTTCCAGGAGGGCATCGGAAATATTCTATAGAAGCAGAAGGGTCGAGTCCCTTGGAAATTCGAGCAACTTCCAAGCTCGGGAAGGATAGTGCAAGTGTGCACTGTAACTCTGCATAGCAAGCAGAGACCAAGGACCTTTACAAGTTCAAATTGGAAAGACAGTACAAGTTTGCATGCAGAGCGCAAGTGTGCATCGAGGCCAAAGTCAAATTTAGTTGGAGAATCTTAAAGGAGAGATGGAGTTTTTAGAAGCGCAAATGAGACTCAAAGTAGCCTAGCTCACAGGAGGAGGTTCAAAGGTTGTAGCCTTTGACATTTGCAAATTCTTCCAAGTTGGGAGAAAGTAGAAGCTCAGGAGGAGGAGTGACAGCAACTGTCAGATCAGCTACAAGGGAGAGATTTGGATCATGAGATTCTATGTCCATACACCCAAAGGATAGCGCATAGGAAAAAGATAGATCCCAGCCACTGGATATGAGTGTGAAGGATCGAAACTCGTCAGATCCAAGTAAGGTGTATGAGACTTAACTTCTTTTAAGTGCACAGGAGAGAATAAGTCCCAAAGTCTAGAAGTAGATCAGGACCATCCATCGTCCAAAGAGATAGGTGGAGTAAGATCTAAAACTCCGGAGAAATAACACTCCGGGAGTTTTCAATTGAGCAGAGTGAAAAATCGGCGAAGCTCCGAAGCCTGGAGCAGATTTTGGTCATTGATCGTCAGGAGACACGTGGTGACATATTTGAGACTCCAGAGGAATTTCACTCGGGGACATCTTAGATGTGGTGGTTGCAAAATCGTCGAATTCCCGAAGTGAAGAAGTAAATCTAGACCGTTGGATCCAGAAGGGTACGTGGTGGAGATCCGTGTACTTTGGAGAAGAGCACTTCAGGGAAAAGAATGTGTGGTGTTTGCAGAACTCCTGAAGCCTGAAGCAGCGAAGAAGATCTTAGACGTCCGTCAGTCAGAGACACATGGTGAGAGATCCTGCATTCTAGAGGAGCGAGTGCAGATTTGGGTGAAGAACTCTCAAAGTCGTCAGGATCCAAAGTAGATCTAATTCATTGATCCTGCGGGGAAAGGTGTCACCAAATCCTACACTCCAAAGTAGGATCACTTTGTATAAATTGGAAGTGTGTGGTGACGATTAAAATCATAACAATTAAATCCACCCGCAAAGTATTGATAAAGCGATATTATTTAACTATGCTAATAATATAATACTAGTAGGTGGGACCCCCTTGTAGACTAGAGGCGCAAGAATAGACATATTACACATGTTTTGTTGTTGTTATAATGTTTCCTACACAACCCTACATTTTTTACGATGCAATCTTGGTTTCATTTGGCGTGATAATAAGTGGATAATGCATTATTGTGGAATGTTTTTTGTGACACATAACAGTTTTATTGGTATGAGGAGCATGTTATTTACAGTTGCTATGTTATAACCTTGTTACTAATTCTTATGATTGATTACCTAGCCACATATATGCCAGGGATAATTTAACGGTAGCATGATTAAAACAAAGAAAAAAAAACCATGAAAAGGTTCTAAAGTATAGAAAAAGGAAAGAAACTATGTATTTGAGCTATAATAAAAGACTATATGCAAATTTTGAATGAAAGAGTTAAGGGATACTAGTATTAGTCTAAACTATTGTGCTATTTGTTTGGTTAATGGACTATGCGAATGGAGACATGTATAGCATTATTAATATGGATTATTGTGTGGATTTATTGCAATGTTTAATGTGTAAACTATCTTGGGTGGCGCACTATGCAATGGATATCGTCTCAGATCTCATGATGGTTTGGCATTGATTATGCATTGGTTATATGGATTGATTATTGGTGAATGTTATGATTATTGGGTTGTCTCGTACTTTGAATTGAATAGGGCCAAGTGATGGAAGCGACATGCATTTACTGCATGCCACTCCAAATCTTCCCTATCATCCATCACCCTAGCATTGTTCCATTGTTGCAATTTCACTCTGTTGGTTGTGAAGATCCGCATTTTCAGGTTTTTGGAAGGGAAAGCTCGGCCAACTCGCCATTTAAGAATTTTTCCCACAGGTATGATTCTTTTCTCTCCATCCATGATGTATTCTCTATTGTATGAACCAAATGGTGGCTCAATGATGCTTGGATTCTTTGTGTTCTTGAGATTTTCGACTATGTGTAAATGTGGTGTTATGGCTCTCTTTGATGACTATAAAATGTTGGGAATTGCAAGCAAAGGAATGGGTATTTTTAAGTTGATTATTGGTTGTTTTCTCGGTCAATGTAGTTTTATGATGGGTCTCTGTGGAATAATAAGTAACAATGGTGCAATATGGCTCTGGGTTGATGATTGAGGGTTTTTGTTCTGTGTATCACTATCGGCTAACTTGTTTCCTCTCAATCATTGTGGTAACCCTTACCCAGTCGCAGAGAACTTGAAAACAATTGTTGTGTTCTTTTCTTCAACCCAAAGTCGTGGTTGATGGCCCATTCATACTTTCTTTTCACTGAAGTGTCCCGAGATCCAGTCTTGGTTGGCCCCAAACATTAGTACATGCCTATGTGGGTATTGGATTGATATAGGTTGTATCTTGGCGTTCTTTCAAAAGGTCATGTGTGTCCTCATTGTTGTCGTTGTCAATTTGTTCGACTCTTTAGTTGTTGGAAAGAGAAGTTATATCTCTGGTTTTTTTTAATAACCACCATTGTTAAGTTAACCCTCATCCCTTCTCTACAAGTATTAGAGGAACCTATGTGCACTGGGTTATTTACTCTTACTGTATTTTCTCTCCTAGGGTGTTAACTATTGTTTTCATTGCCGGGACTTGGAGTAATAAGTAAAGACTGTATGGCTAATTGTTGTGTCTTGTTCGAAATGTATTTTTGTATGTGGTTGATATAAGCCTCGGAAGACTGTCAGCTCTCTGTGTTTTGTTTAGAAATATAAACAGGCTCTTGTTTCCTCCCTACATTTGATTTTGACAGAGCCCAATTTGGACTCTAACTTGTCTTTGCTCTCCTCGGGAACCTACTGGAGTTGTCAAGTATTGGTTATCAATTAAATGGTTATGGAAGTATTGAAAGACACATGCTCTCTCGTCAATTCTTTGATAGTCTGAATGGAAAAAGTTTTTATAAGTTATGTTTACACTGACTGTTATAAATTAAGGAATTATGGGAGATTTAATTATTGAAACAGCAAGAAGTTTTGTATATAATTGAGGAAGAGTGAATGTTGGTGCTTTTGGATTGATTTTGAACAGAGTTATGATTGTTAATTTATTAAATTTATTTTATGAACAGTATCCATTAAATTCCCTATCATTTTCTCACTTTTTCGCTCATTACAAATCCCCTCAGATCCCAGATTCATTTTGCAATCCTTGTTCTTAAAATTAAATTAAAACTTTGTATTACAGTGATTAAGAAATAACACATAGATGGATCACAGCTGATATGATTTGGTTATTGTCGCACAGTCGATTGTTTAATGAATTGTTGATCAGTAATCATGTTCTTACTCCCTTTCATTTTCTCACTTTTCTGCTCAATACAACCCCCTCGAATATCCCAGAACCCTTATTCACCCCATGCTCATTGAAAAATATTAAATGAATTTTATGGATTGGATTGCATGGGTCTGATGTGATTGTTGAGCCAAACTTTGTTTCATATTAAGAGATGTCATGTATGGTTTGTTTAAGAAGATAGTTGCTAATAAACGGTGCATGCAAGATGATCTTCTTTAGCAGAGGAATCCATGGTTGAAATAACAAGGGCAGAGGGAATTGGAACAGAGGACCTAGAAGGCCAAGATTCTCAAAACATTTTGATGCAGATCCTCAAGAGTTAAACCATCTTTTCCAAGCTGGATTTTTCAATTGGATTGGACAAGGGGTAGTCCAACCTAGACCAGAGAGGTCTCCCTTCCAACCCCAGCATGTCCCCGGTATCCTTGTGCCCCATCATGTTTCATTACAGCCTGAAGTCCCTAAGAACGACGGATGGCAAGAGATTGTTCACCCAGCAGTCTCCCAACATCTTGGATAGCCAAATTTGTCTCCACCTACTCCTCCTCCACCTGTTAACCCAAATGTCCAGATTACCCCTGCACACTTACCTGTACAATCCTCCCACGCAAGAAAAATACTCAAAACCGAAGCCCACCACATGCATGACAAAGGAAAAGTTGGTGTTGCCCCCTCCTCTCCCTCAATTGATTCAGCCAAATCTGTTTCATCCTGCATGCACTTGAGAGATGATTGTTCTCATGTCATAAATGAGATCAAGCCTCAAGTCTCCACACAGCCTAAGGATAATTCAGGAAAGTCAAAGAGAGATAGCAGCAACAAAGGGAAAATTGCCTCCCAAAGTGGCAAATATGGTTTTTGAGTATATTTTATTATTGTTTTGTTGAGAACAATTGACTGCTGAAGCTTTTGGACAACATACTATTTTTGGATATTTTAGATATTTTATGTTTGGATATGATTTAAAATATCATTGATATTTAATTTTCAAATTATGAGAATGACTATGGGAGCCACAAGGAGGGATGTGTTTGATTGACTGACTAGTTATGTTTATTTATTTTTAAGAAACTAAAGGGAGTCACAAGGGGTCCCACCTACTAGTTATTATTTATTAAGAAGCCCTTATTATTATTATTATATTAATTCTTCCCCTAAACTAAAAGTTCGTTGAGTTTAAATTAACTTAACTAAAAGAGGTAGTTGAACTACTTCAACTAATTTGGGATGCATAAAAGAAAAAGGAGAAGGAAGAACAAAAAGGAGAATAGAAGGGGAAAGCATACTAAGGTTTGCTCTTGAGTTTGATTGAGATAGTTCAGTTTTCATTCATTATTCAATTCATTAAAAGCCTAATTCTCTTTTATGACAACAGGGTCCTATTGTAGACAGCAACATTCAAGGCTGAATTACATCATTCAGACACTCGTTTTCAGAGGTCTTGATCTATCTTTGATAGTATGTGTAGACTTTTATGTTTATGAATTAAATTTCATGACTGATAAAGGATATTGTGTAGAGTCGAGTGGGCAGCAATCTGTGGCAAGTTGATCCATATTTTAAAGTTTAGTTTTTTACTTCCTATCAGAGAGATTTTGTATGGTTTTCATCGGGGATATCTAAGTCTGAATTTGGTCCAAAATCCCTCAGGGATTTTTGTAAAGAGAACGATTCTTTTGATTTCTTGGAATGAAATAAGCGATTGATATTCTATCTCATCTGTGTTAATATGTGACTTGGTATTTTTTCTTTTGTCTCCACATTTACTTTTGCATCTGTTATATTCAGAAAATTATATAAAAATGTTGAATTTTACAGCAATCTTTTATTTTAAAAAATCAACCTAAGCCCTTGTAACTAATACTTGTAGATTGGGAAACAATTTTGAGGGTATAATCATAGGGTGATATTCCCGTCTATCTTGCCTTAGCCAAGAAAGATCTGAAAATGATTGAGTAAGATCATTTCATATATTTTCCTCAACATTGTGGAAGAGAGAGAACTCCCGAAGGCCATAGTGTCGGAGTTCATTTGAGTCATTGGATCAAGGGGGACAGGTGTCGGAGGATCTCTCACTTTGGAAGTCATACACTCTGGAGGAAAGTAGAATTGGGTGGCGTGAAAACACCTAAAGGCCGGAGCGTCGGAGTCCATCCAAGACGTCCATCAGAATCAAACAGGTGTCAGCGGATCGCGTACTTCGGAGGTTTGTCACTCTGGGGGATTTGCGTGGTGGTTGTTCAGAATTCGTTGAAGCATCAAAGCCCGAAGTTGTTGTGGACCGTTGATATCAAAGGGTAGCATGGATCGTTGATTTGTCAGGGGACACACGGAGAGTGGAGATTCACTCGTGGGAATAGTCACTCCGTAGGAATTGAAGAGTAAATACACGAGAACTCCCAAAGGCTAGAGTGTCGTAGTTCATCAGATTCATCCATTGGAACAGGACGCTTGGTAGAAGATCCGTCACTTCGAAGGATTGATACTCGGGGAGAAAGAATGCAGAGGAGCATTAACTATAAGTAGTTTGAAGCGGAGTAAAGGACAGATCTCAATCATCAATCAAAAGGCACATGTGGCGCTTGATATGAAGCTCTGGGTACAGATCACTTCCAAAGAAAAAGGTATTGGAACACTCGGAACTCCCGAAGGTTGGAGTCCCGAAGTGAATCATAGTCGTTGGTTGTTGGAGAAGTGTGGGTTGTAGATTTGGTCCGGGTGATTTCGTCGGTCCGGAGTTCGGGGAAAAAGGAACCAGCTGCATTCAAAATCGTCGAAGCCTGGACTTGTGAAGGGGGCTAGCCTAAGGTTATGGATCGTGATCATATTGAAGAAGATCCTAGCAGAGGAGCTAGCGCTCACCACTCACTGTTACCAAAAGCGCCCAAGAACAGGCTCATGAGTGAACTAAGCCTGCGGGGTAAAAAATATGGGCCTATGTAAACTGATTTCAGGGTCTATCAGAGGCCCGAAGAGTTGATTTGGCTCAAATATATTGAATATCCTTAACCAGGAGGTATCTCAACCCCTAGGAGAGAAGGGGGGCTACATCAAGTGGTATCATTGCTTTATTTTTCTTGCAGATAGCAGGAAAAAGTGAGGAGGTGAAAGGAGATAGTTTGATAACATCAGATGGTGTCAAAAGATTTAATTTCTCCTAAAGACAGCAGGTGAAGGAGAAGGCAGAGTGTTGATGCTCTGTGTGTGATTGCTTGCAAGTGTGCAACAGTCAATAGACAACTAGGCGGGTTGTAGGAGAAGTTGGAGACACTCTCAGTTGCAAAGTAGAAAGCAGACGACCAGGAGGGCTGAAGTCAAAGAAAGGAAATGGTTTTTGAAGGCCATAGGCGTGGTCAAGGCAAGAACCGCCAAAAGAAAAGTAAGGCAGATATGGACAAAGAGATTGAAGAGATCAGAAAATAAATGGACAGATTAATACTGAGAATGCAGCAAGAGTCCCAAGTATGCTAGAGGTATGAGTGGATTTTTAAGCGGTGTATAAAATGACCTATCCAACAATTGGTTGCTAGGAGGCAGTACTAGGAGTTGAAGAAGTGGTTGAGGCATGATGAAACCCTCAGTGAAACGAATAAAATGGTTTACATATGTGAACCAAAAGTTGGATAAAGCCTCAGTGATGAGGAGAGGAGATCGAGCAGAGATCTTGTAGACTGCCAGGAGGGCAGCGGTGAGCTATCAGATTGGTAGGTGAGCAATGAGATGAGATAAATGGAGCATATCATGAACTTCCAAGAGGGAAGTGATGAAAATTCATATTTCTAGGTGGGAAATGAGATGATATTAGTTGATATCATAGACTACCAGGAGGGAAAGAGTAAAATCCTAGATTTCCATGTCGGAAAGGGAGAGGAGATGAGACTATCTGAAATTATCATGAACTCAGCTGAGAGTTCATATCATCAAGGAGTGTTGATAGAGGAAGATCAGAGGTGTGTTTTTATAATTGGGGGAATTCAAATATTCCTTCCAATTATCCCAGCAGAGGCCAGTTTACAAATTCCAGGTGCAACAGAAGAAGGACAGCCAGTTGTGATTGTCATAGAGGAGGAAAAGGAGGAGATATTGATTCTGCCCCAGCAGAAGAAGAGGAGTACACATTTGAGTCTCTCACTCAATGGGAGATGGAGTTGAAGCTGTTGGAGGATTGGTTGGAAAATCTAGAACCAGAAGATGGTTGCCATGACATTGTCATGCATATTGAAGCAGAATACCAACACGAGGAGCAACTGGAGGAAGTTGGATTTGTACCAGCAGGAGAACTGGTAGAAGTTCAGCTGTCAGAACAGATGGCTAGACAGAAGTCTAGTAAGGAGGCTGCAGAATCTAAATCTACAGAGAAGTGGCAAGTCAAGGCCACAGAAGAAGAAAATAGCATGGGAGATTAGGTTGATATTCCCTTTCCTCAGCATGAGGAGATGCAGCAGAGAAGTCTGTAAAGAAAGGGCCAACCATTGGATCAATTAGAAGAGATAATAGAGGAGAAAAGAAGGTTGATGTTGAGGTCAATACAAGAAGTTGTCAACCAGGAGAAGCTGAGCATAGGGGAGTGTGGACCGTTGATCTCAAAGGGGAGTGTGGACTGTTGATTTTCCAGGGGAAATGTGGAAAGTGTAGATTCACTCCTCGGAATAGTCACTATGGAGGAATTGAAGAGTGAAGACACGAGAGCTCCCAAAGGCCGAAGTGTCAGAGTTCATCAGAGTCGTCCATTGGAATAGGATGTGTGGAGGAATATCCGTCACTTCATAGGATTGATACTCTGGGAGAAATAACATGGAGGAGCGTTGACTATAAGTCATCTGAAGCAGAGTAAAGGATGGATCTCAACCATCGATCAAGAGGATCATGTGGCACTTGATCTGAAGCTCCGGGTATGGATCACTTTAGAAGAAAAAGGTATTGAAACACTCAGAACTCCCGAAGGCCAGAGTCCCAAAGTGAATCACAGTCATTGGTTGTTGGAGAAGCGTGGGTCATAGATCTCATCCAGGTGATTTCGCCGGTCCAGATTTCGGGGAAAAAGGAACCAACTGCATTCAAAATTTTCAAAGCCTGAAGTTGCGAAGGGGGATAGCCTGAGGTTATATCTTGTGATCATATTTAAGAAGAGCATAGCAGAAGAGCTCACTCACCACTTAGTGTTACCAGAAGCACCCAAGAATGGGGTCTCAGGTGAACTGAGCTAGTGGGGTAACAAACGGGGGCCTGTGTAAAGTGATTTCAAGGTCTAGCAGAGGCCCGAAGAGCTTATTCGGCTAGAGTATCTTGAAGATCCTTGATCGGGAGGTCGCACAACCCCTAGGAGAGAAGGGGGGCTACATCATAAGGGCTTAGTAGCGATATAGGTGCAGTAAAACCTAGAGGTGAGTTCCTTAGTGTCTCCTTATCTCCCACCTTAAGGATTCCGCACCTTCTTTTTGTGGACAACGTCTTGATATTTTTCACTGGACTGAGGGGTGATGCGGAGAAGTTAAGTTCAATATTGGATCTATTTGGTCATCCTACAGGTATGCAGATAAATGGCCAAAAGTCCACCTTGTCTACACATCTCATGGAAGAAGAGGAGTTAGGTGTCTATAAGGAATTTTTTCCTTATGAGACAAATCCTTTTGATGAAGGATTGAAGTATCTTGGCTTTCACCTAAAACCCAACAGCTACAAAAAGGAGTATTGGGTTTGGCTAGTAGTTAATCTAGAAAGGAGAAAGAATTCATGGAGTTTCCACTGGCTATCCACAACATGGAGATTGGTTTTAGTCAAGTCAGTGTTGGAAGATATTCTAGTATACTCGATCTCTCCAGCATGGGTCCCAAAAGGAACATTGGAGAGAATTAGGATAATTTTCTTTAGATTCTTATGGGTGGGTCAAAAGGAACATTTTGTTATGCCATGGATCAAATGGGAAACATTGGCAGCCCCAAAATTACTGGGGGGATGGGGGCTGAAAAATATTCACCGCTTCTCAAAATCCCTAGCAGCTAAAGTAGTATGGAGATTGATCACCACTAAAAGTCTCTAGACTAGAGTGGTCACCCAAAACACATCTTCCTAGACTCTGTGGAGGAGTGGATAGAAGGCCCATAAAGGATGCCTTAAATTGCACCATAATCTGAAAATCCCTTGTAAAGTATTTTTCAGTGGTTGGGAAAGGACTAGCCTAGAGGGTGGAAAAGGGTTAAAAATTCATAATTGGACAGGATCCATGGCTAGGCATTGATAGATATCATCTACTTCCCAAACCATTAATTGATATCCTCCACTATCATGGTCTTTTTCACCTGGCCTTGATAGCCGACAGGAATTGAACCACAGTGTGGGGTCAAGAATGGAAGGGAGCTTTACAGTTGGGTATGGGTGAAGAATATGTAGCGGAATGGAATGACTACATCAGAGCTCTCAAAGTAGGGAAAATTTGGTTATTAGATAAGGAGGATGAACTAGTATGGAAACATAATCCACATGGGATTTATACGCCAAAATCATGATACACATTGAAATTCTCCACCAAGAACCTTCTTGGTGGTAGAAAGGGGTCTAGAAATTAAAGTGACCCTTAAAATCCTGACTTTTATTGTGGTGCTTGATAAAAAAAAGAGTGCCTACTTGGGACAGAATGAAGCACAGAGGCCTGGAAGGCCCGGGTTGGTGTCCACTATGCAAGGTCGTTGAGGAATCTAGTATTCATCTCTTTCTTTGTTGTCACTTTGTACATCAAACGTGGTCTGAATGTGCAAGAAATCTTCAAGGGGATTGTACAATAGTACAAAATGAGAGATAAGTGACAAAAAAAAATGACCAAAATCCACATATAAATGACCACTTTTGATTTGGTGATCGTTGGTGGCTAATTTCCAATCTCTTATCATGCGACCAAAAATGTGGTCATGTTTAGTTTGGTCATTTATAGCTTGTCTCATGGTAATTAATTTGGCCATATATTTGTTCATTAATTTGGTCATATAGTTGGTCATTAATTGTGACAATTAATGACCAAATTAATGAACAAATAGTTGGTCATTAATTGTGACAATTAATAACCAAATTAATGAACAAATATATGACCAAATTAATGAACAAATATATGACCAAATTAATTACCACAAGACAAGCTATAAATGACCAAATTTGTGGTCACGTGATAAGAGACTGGAAATTAGCCACCAAAACTGTGATTTGGTCATTTATATGAGAATTTTGGTCATTTTTTTGGTCACTTATCTCTCATTTTTTGTCATTTTATATGCTAATTTCGGTCATTTTGTTTGGTCACTTATCTCTCATTGTTTGGTCACTTATCTCTCATTATTTGGTTGCATATATGTCCCACTGTTTTTATTTGCTGCCACATTGGCCCCCTTGCCTCAAACATGTCTTCAGTGGGTTCTCGACCGATGTTATAAGCAAAATCCATCTGTTAGGATGGATCCAACCTATCCGGCTGTGAAGCTAGTTACAGCCTCTTTGATAGCTCATCACAAGGCTGAGACTTCCGGCACCTCAAATGGTCCTATTAAAAATGAAAAGAAGAACCAAACCTGAAATAATATCCTGGAGTTTAAGGATAAAAAGTAAAATACGGTATATTGTTTCTTTAGAATAAATTATGTCCACCATGCATATACACTCACATCTTAAACAGAAATAAACCTAATTCGATCTTAATATTATCTATCCCTCAGTCAAAACCAGTCATGTCAAGCATAGTTCAAAAATTCAAAAAAAAAATTGGAACCATCTACACAGCTATCAAAGGTTTTATTTTCTCGATTTTGTTTTTGGAAGCTACATTCTCCTCTTTAATTGAACATTGAGTATGAGAGACCATATCATGTCAAAACATTAATATTCCTATGAATATTATACATGCCTAATAAGATAAGTAGCTCAGAAAGTATTGTAGTAATTTGAATCCAGCATTTGTCCAAGTAATGCATATCTAAGAGCTTACCACCCATTTCTTTCTATCAGCATTGTACGTTTATCCACTATTTGGATAGACAAGTATAGGCTTTGCAGTGACCTATATGAATATATATTGAACAAGAATGACATATGATTAAAATCGGTCATCCAAGGTAAAAAAAAATCAGCATAGAAATTATTAAGATGCAGTCAATGTTGATTTGAAATGCATGGACCTGCAACATATACAGTCGGGATATATGGAGAATATTTGGCATTGACACATCAAGCATAAGTTGTAGAACAATATTTGTATCTAATGCTCTTCCATCGTATTACAGTTCTCAGATCAAGATGTTCAGATTATTTCAAATATAAATATAAAGTTGAAACTTAAAGTGTCTCTAATCTCTACCTCATCTTAATGATTACATTCCAAAAGAAAGAACTTTCACTTAGATGCCATCAAATATAATTTGACATGCTTGGACATTGACTTCCTATTCACTGAAGCCGGAAGATATTTTTTTGTCAATAATGTGAGTTGTCAGGAGCCTGTTTCATTTCCTGGGTTCTTTTGAGTCTTGAATTTCAAGGAAAACATAAAATTCTAGGTTCTCCTGCAATGAACTACCAACTTATACCATAAATCCTTTTTCTAAAAAATTAACCAGGTCAGGTTTCATCTTAACAACATTGACTTCCATATTTCTTGCTACAAATCAAATTGTCCTATCTCACTCTAAAGGAATTGAAATGTTAATTTATATAGATACAAAGATACATATTTCACATCATTCAGCATAGGACCTACAAACCAACCTGAGTTCTGTAAAGGATAAAGGTCCTTATGATTTTCAATAAATGCAGGCTTTCAAGTTTTGTTTCAAAACATCCCCAAGTTGTATCTTTTTTTTATGTTGTTTTGAAACATGCAATGTTCTATTTATGTTAAATTTGTGGACTAAGGCTTCGTCATACAAATTCAACATTATCATGAAAGTACAAAAAACCATATGTTTAAGATTGTGCTTTCTCTTCAAACATTGCAGTGCAATGTCCAAGAAGAAATATTTACATAGCCTCTACATGTAGAGACCATTTCTATGACTTTCTTGAATCTACATAGTGGACAATGCATGGCTTATACAACTACAGGGGAAGACATGCACCTTTCACCTAGGTACTTAAATTTGGGAGAGACTAATTATACTAATCTTCATAAACCACTTGTGGATCTATATGTATCTTTAAACTTTAAAGACTACTTGACCCTTGCAGATTCTCCCTAAACTTCCTATTTCAAATGAACCAAAACAAAGTCAGTAATGCAATTTAAGGTAGCATTTACTAGGGGCTCATTTACATAAAACGTGCATCATAAATCAAAGACTGAAACATTTATGTTGAACACATACTACACATTTTAGAACAAAATTCATTGTTGCTCCTTACTAAGTTTGATTGCAGTCGTCACCAAATCCAAGATTTCCTTCAAAGAGGTTAAATTTTTTTTGGCACCATCCGTCTTATAATCAATGCACAACATCACATTCATAGAAACTAGTCGAACATGGCAATCGGTGTGGCTTCCAAGACAGTTATGGGTATAAAAAAACCACTTTCAAAATACTAGTAATATGGAAAATAACACACATATATATATATATATATATATATATATATTGAAAATTGTTGTTGAATTTTCATACAATTCCAAGGTAGTTTCTATTTGAGAGCCTTAAGGCATAGGCTCCCATACTCGGGGATCTCATTGCTTATGACCAAGGGAGAAAGGGTCTGAGTAATGAGTGCAAGGTGGTCGCGGTCGTGGAGAAGGAATGAGGCATTGGTGTAGCTCAGGAAGAGGTCGTTGAGTGTGGAGATGATAGCAGAGAGGAGTTGGGGTTGGAGAGAGGTGCATGCTCCTGAGAGGAGGTGGTGCACTGGTGGTTAGTGTGCCCACCACCTTTAATTTTTCCAAGGAAAGTGGATTTTAAACTATAAGAGGGAAGAGAAGGTCGTGAGTTCGACCCCCTTCCCTTCTTATTTTGGTTTTTGCAAGCTTACAAGGATTTTCCAGAGGGGAAAGAGGGGATGAGGCCAGGGTTCAAACCCCATGGCCTTCATTTTTTGCAGTAACAGGTCTGCAATAGTATCTATCTCATAATATTTTATAGATTTTCAGGTCATAGATGGCCTCTATCTCTGACAGGCATAGGCCCAGGTCAGAGATTGAACAGTCTACCAATTTTTGGCTATGAAAGAAGTGCACGTATTTTCGGTGGGAGTAGTTATTTTAAACACCAGTCCTGCGTCCTTCAATCTACTCACAAATTCTGGCATTCTGCCTTCCATGCGTTGCACAATTATTTGGCTAAGAGCTATCGCAGTCTATCTACCCTCGGGAGGTGCAATCTCGCAGAAGAAAAACAACTTAGATGGCCACACTTTCATCTGCATCATTGTTATAGTAGAAAATAGAAAACCATGAACTTAAATGCTCGAACAATAAAGTGTAGAGAAGATTCGACAACACACAAATCACTCAAATTAAAATTTAATCACAACAAAATGGAGAATTGCAGTATAAATATCTGAAGTTGTATCGATTCATCTTAACCCGAATCTTCTTATCTCTGATCTATTAGTTAAACCATAGAACACAGGTTAGAAGTTAGAATTCACCAGAGACCGATCTCAAATTTCAATAAGAGCAAATAAAAAACTAGGTAAGAAGTTAGAATTCACCAGAGACCGATCTCAAATTTCAATAAGAGCAAATAAAAAACTAGGTAAACACACCTCTCAAGTTCAATCTTAAATAAATCAACAAGGTCAACAACTTACCAGAGCCATTATACAAATCTCCTTTGATAGTGCTGAGTTCTTTTGTGAAGGTTCAAAGACTGAACCAAAGAGAAAAAAGTCTTTGATTCCATATTGTTTGCATTTCCCATCTTGAACAAACGACTCACAAAAACCCCACGCCCTAGGAAAACACGCCTTTGTTCTTGGCTCGGTTTCAATTTGTGGACTTCAACAATTTTGGAGAATGCCTCTTACCCATGGACAAGAGACAGCAAGTTATACTATCCTACGAATGGTTCGACGGGTCTTCTTTTGGCTTGTAGCTTATGCACGAATTGGGAAACAGTCAATGTAATAATAGATCTGGCTTGAAGCTTTTGTGCAAATTGAGAAACAATTGATAGATCTCTTCTGACCTAGTGCTTATTCAATTCTGCAAAACTCGCGACGGCTAGGGTTTACAAATTACTGCTATGGTAAACCCTAGCCGTAGAGAAAATCTCATAGTAAAAAACTCCTCATTCTTTACCAACAAATCTAGCTTCTTTGGGATTTTTTTTAATATTATTAATAATAATAATATTGAATTTTTTATTATTATAATAATACTAATTAATTTTTTTATATATAAATTATTAACTAACACAATTACATTAAATATTAATATATTTAATTAAAGAAATGAAAGACAATTTAAAAGGTAAAAGATAGTAGTGTCAACTTATATCTACTACCTATATATGAGATAGTTTTAAACTTTATTAATGGTAGGAATTTGATCGGTGAGTTAATCTTCTAAGAGTTATTCTTTTAGGGATAGGACCATTTTTTCGGAGGAATTTAAGGAAAAAGGGGTTTCTGAATCCATTTGCAGTGTTAAAATTTAGTAAATTGTACAAATTCATTGTTAAAATTGTAATTTTTTATTGTCTCCGTGACAACTAAAAATGATCAAATAAATGACCAATTGTTATGTGGTCATTTTTAGTCTAGTTATATCTCATGACCAAAGTGGTCATTTATCTTGGTCTTTTTAGTTAGCTGACTTAAAATTTACCAATTTTGATCATTTATCCCTTGAAAAAAATGTGGTGACCAAATTTTTTGGTGCCCTGGTCACTTATCTCTCATTTTGTACTAGTGGTATTTGGCAAGGACAAAAACATAGTTACCAACTTTACAAGAACTCTATGCTTGTTTTTTCATTTATTTTCAAATTGTTCAATTTTTTTTATTTTTTTTCTCAACAGTGTTTTTTCATCTATTTTCAATCTTTTTCTATTTTTTTTTGTTCAATGGTGTTTTTAATCACATTTCTAAGCTTCATCCAATGTTAAAAATGTTGTACACCATTTTTTTTTTTAAATTAGGATTTTTCATATAATTATGTGTCCTTAATTAATGTATGCTTCCATACTTTTTAAATATAGTGGACAATATCATTTTAACACATTTTTTTACT
>JASDQU010106771.1:111787-123542 GCA_032191745.1 Picea mariana | reverse complement strand
ACCAATTCCCATCCAATCTTTGTAGCTCAGCTTGACAGAGTACGAACCATTTTTCGGATTTAAGGACTAGCAGAGAGAGACCACTAGGTCCTCTCCTAAGGTAATGGAGTTTTCACATAGTAATTTTATGAACGCCTCCCATTCTTCTAAAGTGGCATCCGGGATGCCTAGGGTGGTCGCGTCCTTCCAACCCCATCTACCCCTAGCCTATGGGAGACCAGTGCATGCATCCTTGAGGGTTAGGATATTTTCTTCTTTTAAGGCTTCAAGAAGAGGGGGAGATAGTTTGTACTTGTTTCCCTCTCATAACTAAGGGTCTTCCCCTATTCTGGCACTACTTCCATTTCCAATCTACCAAACCATCTAGAATCCTACCAAGGGGAAGGCCTCGACCAGAGCTTTCCAAACAATAGACCCACTTGTGGATTTTATGGGGGAATGAAACCACTCTACTAATGATAGATTGGGGAAGTATTTGGAGTTCATAACTCTGGTCCATACTGAGGATTCTTGTGCCATTCTCCAGATATTTTTGCCCACAAGGGTGCAAGCGAAAGACCTGATGTCCTTGAGGCCCCAACCCCCGACGTATTTTGGTGTAGCAATGGTCTTTCAGGCGGCCAAATGGATTCCCCTTGTGACTTTTTGACCAGCTTAAAGAAAGAGATCACATGTCATTTTTGTTTTTTCTAACACTCCTTTTGGAAGTGCAGAAATAGAGTTCCAGTATATCGGAATGCTTTCCAAGACAACTTTAACTAGTACCAAGCACCCCCCTCTAGAAAGCAAGCGATTTACCCATATCGATATTCTGACTTCCACTTTCCTTATTAACCAGTTCCAATCCTCTTTTCTATAGCAGTTTGGTTTTAGGCAGAACCCCAAATACTTCATGCCTTCACCTAGAGTCTTTTGTTGCACTAGGATGATATTTAAGAGGGAGGGAATCTCAGCATCTGAGCGATGATTTAGTATTACAGAGGATTTATCTGGATTGAATGTCATTCCAGTAGCTTGGCTGAAAAGAGTTAAGACATTCTTAAGGGAAGTCAGGTCTCTCAAAGATGCGACTATACTTACGAATATATCATCCACGAATAGTAGGTGAGACACTACTTCAACTTCATAAACTGTGATTCCTCTTATTAGACCAGTAGAACGGGCTTCTTTGATCAATCTACTTAAAGCCTCTGCAACCACTAGGAATAGAAAGGGTGAGAGGGGACATCTCTGACGAAGTCCATCAGAGGCTCCAAAGAAACTTGAAGGTGACCCATTTATTAGAACTACGAATGAGGTTCTTTGTAAACAACCCACGATCTAGTTTATAGAGGAAAGGTGCATTCCCATTTATAGGAGGACTAGTCGAAGGAAAGTCCAATTCACTCGGTCGTATGCTTTCGATAGATCTAGTTTGAAAATGGTAGCTTTGAGATTTTTCCTTTTTACCGAGTGAAGGACTTCCTAAGCGAGTTCAACTGCGTCATGAATTTTTCTATTGTGGATAAAACCAAATTGTTCCTCCCATATTATCTTGCTAAGAATTGGTTTGATCCTCCTCGAGATGATTTTAGAAATGAGCTTGTAAATGACATTACAGCATGAGATTGGGTGAAAGTCCTCGAGTGACTCTGTGTTTTTCCTTTTTGGGATGAGGCATAGGAAAGTGGAGTTCAATAGTCCATGAATTCCTCTAGTCCTTTGGGATTCTTGTACCACCACTAGTAGGTCATTTTTCAGTAGATCGAAAAAGGATTTGTAAAATTCCACGATGAACACGTCCGGACCTGGACAATTTCTCTTCTACATGGAGGAGAGAACCTTTTTCAATTCTTCCTCTGTGACATCTTTCATTAATGTCTGGTTCATTTCTTCTGAGAAGACAGAGGGAAATTTTTCTACTACCTTCAGGATTTATTAAATAAGACATCTGGCTGGGTCTGTAAAAAAAAAATTAAAGTAGGTGACCCCGGATTCTTCTTTTTTCTTGAAAGAACTAAGGACTATCCCGACTTCTTTTTTTATATTCCAAATGTTGTTGAGGTTTCTTCTAAAATTGGCGAAGGCATGGAAAAATTTTGTGTTATGATCTCCCTCCATTAACCATGTGGCCCTGCTTTTTTGGCACCGCTCTTGTTCCTCTATTTTCAACTAGGAGTGACGTGGTGTTGAGATAAATTCCCGCTTCCGAAATTTCCCTCCCCTTTTCTATTTTCCCAACTTAGTTTTCCCATTTCTTTTCCCTCTTCTATACATGCCCTCATTCCCCTTTTCTTTTATCCCTTCTCTTTTCCCTTTCTAGTTACTATAATTAGTTGTTTCCCAAAAACGGTGGGTTGGTGGGTTGGTGGGCTCGCAGATCCTCACCTCCATCCATTTTCCCATATCATGAGTCTGGTCGACTGCTGTGATATCATGTACTTAACAATTTTTCGCAACTGTGGGATCGCAGGTTCAAGCTTTCATATTCTAAGTTACACGATATCCATTTCGCACCCAAAGATCTATGATCTACATTATGATCGTCAGACTTGTCATGGGTGTTGAGCTCCTAACTATCTCATTTCTCCTGTATTGAGTCCAACCAACCACAGTACAACACTTACCCTATTTTCAATCGTTCGCAACTATGGTATCGCAGATTCACAAAAGTTCCCAAATTCAAATTGTTCTCGTTTGTCCTCACCATCTTTGTGCTTTTCCCAATACGCATTAAGTATGGTTTAATGCTAATAATTGATCATACATGTTCTGTAAAGATCGTCATTAATAAGCAAAGGGCTCGAGAAGATTTTCCATTAAATTTCATTAAAGCGTGATTTGTCAAAGGTTATATTATTGTTATCTTTATGAGATAATTCATTAAAAATTATTTGGTTTAAAGAACACTCTCGTCAACTTATGGCAGCAGCAGCTCGACAACAGTTTTGTGGTGATACTTTGAATATTTTTGGGCATGAAGAGTAGAACTTTCAATGGTTCAAAGCGTATTCTTACTATTCATCTCCCTCTGCTCAAAAATAAGTGATCTGGACATTCAAAATTTCTCGTGCAGGGTATGTCCCTGAGGTTTTCGACTTCAAGGAATTAGTTAAATGGTGTGTTGAGAAATACGTATCGAGTCAGTGAATAATACAACTCTGGGATAGTTCCCCCATCTCTCTTTCACTGCAAATATTTCGTAAGATGTTGAAGCTCCTTGAACCAACACTTACCTTCAAAGGAGAGGATTGCAGGGATTTCCTAAAAAGGCATGACAACGCCCTGGACCTCTTGCTTGAGTTCTTGGAGACTCTCATTGCTATCCCAGAAAACATTACCAGGATTCGAGTCGACTCGTTTAAAAACCCCTTTCTAGAAATTTCTTGGTTGTTTACCGGGATGACAGGCCAAGAAAGCACTGCCACCATTTCCCAAATGATTCTTTATATTTTATATTTTACAGTTAAAGTGAAAGATATTTTCGATTGGGGAAAACTGATTTCCATTGAAATCTCTTCCCAGTTGTCACAGTACAAAAAGGACAAGAAATTCTTCATGGCTTCTTGTTCAGTGTTTGTGATAGCATATTGTCGTCAATTCCCAAAATTGTCTATCTGTAAGAGGGTGAATTGTGAACTTGATCTAGTTACCTTATGGTACCAAACATTGTGGAGACACAAGGCTTCTTTACATTTTTATGAAGTTTATAATGATTTCGTTTCAGTTTTCAAAGGACTATTGTTTGGTAAAGATAACCCCAGGATATCTAACCAGGAAAATAAATTCTTGGATAAAAAGGGGACGTAAGAGTAGATGGAAAATCATAATGTTATCAGGATTTTTGGCTCCAAGGAAAATCCATCTTTTCTTCAATACCATGTATCTGATAAAATGTTTATCATGGAAGTAGCAAGGCAATATAATTTATGGGTGCACTTTTTCCATGAGAAATGGAAAAAGCAATTCATACCCTTTCCTTGGAAAATTGGAGACTTTATATTTAGGAATATAAGCAAAATCGATGAGTTTGCAAACCACTTCCACAATGTGAATCTGAAATATGATAAAAAGATAAAGGAGTTTGACCCTAACGGAATTTGCGTGGAACATATGCTGGTAGAAGGATTCAGCAATTCATTTATTCATATTGTTCTGAGTGAAGAAGAAGATAACAACTTAGGCGCTCCTACTCACAATGTTGGTGACTTGGAAATAGTACTTAGTACTAATGATTTTTACAAGCAGAAAGGAAAGGGTCCTAGCGAGAACAGCGCCTAGTCCCCAACTGTTACTCCTAAAACTACCACATCTTGGAGCAATGCTCCAACGGCCCACCCAACAAGAAAAGTTACCAACGGTACTTCAGGTGGCAGAGGAGAAAATAATCTCCCTCTGGGAAAAATTTAGAGCTTGCACAAGCTTCCTCTGAGAAAAAAGAGGAAAAATGTTGTGCAAGAGGAAGAATAACACTGCATAGAAAGTGACGTCAACAGCTTCTCCCTTGAAGACATGGAGCTTGAGGTGGATATCAAGAAAATGTTTCCCACCATTGATCAGCCAGGAAATATGTCCCATCAGAATTCATCATTGGAAATCATTGAGAATGAGACCTTCAATGAAGAAGAGTCATTTTCTTTTCAGAGCGTTGTCTTTGACAGGGAATCCAAGAAATTGATTATTGAAAAAGGTGATATGAAGAATAGGAAAGGAAAATCTTGTTCATAGGTTGACCTAAGAGATATGCGGCCTTCCCAGATTTCTAAAATTCACAGTGCAACCGGGGATGCTCTGGGTGACTCCATTGGTGGTCTTGAAGCAGAAAACACGGAGTCGAAAGAAAGGATCAAGGAACCGAAATATGCCTTAATGCATCTTCCACTTCTTTCCAGTCCTTTGACAATAGTCAGACCCACCACACCCACTGCTATATTGAAATTATCTTCAAGCCTACTTACATCAGCCAGAAGCTATGTAGAAAGAAACATTAAGAAAAGAATGGCATTGATCACAGAGGCATGGGAAGTTTCCAAAAACATTGTTTATTTTGGATCGAGGGCACATGCCTTCCATGAGTATTTGCAAGCTGACCTGAAAAATGAAGAAGGTTTTTACCTTGATGTTGTATTGCCTTTTGGAAACAAAGTTTCTAACATGACAAAACTAAGGAGAAGAGAGGAGGATCTGCCCTCCCCAAGTTAGATAAAATAGTTGAACGTGTGTTGGAAAGAAAAGATAAAAAAAATTGAATAATATTGTTCAAGCATGCATCCAAGCTATATCAAAGAGGGAAGAACTATTCAAGAGGCTCAAGGAGATAGACTTAGCCAGAAATACTAACGAAGTACAGGACCCCAAACTAATTCTCAACTCAATGTTCCTAACAAAGCAACAGTTTGATGAACAAGTTGAGATTTTTAAAGGGTTGTAAGTTGAAAATTTCTATGGTATACTTGAATATGATGAGGACAACATAGACAATTGGCTAGTGGACTATTCTGTGAAGAATTAGGACATCAAGGAAGAATTACATGGTATTTCCATTAATTTGAGAGACTTGGAGGGCGAGTTATTCAACATCAAAATTTGGCATGAGATAAATGTGGCACCCGTGAAAAATTATATTGAAGAGTGGTTCAAGAAAGTGATTGAAAAATAGACCAACGAGGGGCAAGAAACAGTTGAGACAGTTCATGTAACCATTAATGAAGACAATAAAAGGACATCAGCAAGCAAGTAAAGTAACGAGATACCATCATAGTAAGTTTATGTTGATTACACCTTTCTTTATTTATCAGTTCCTTCATCCAATTACTCTGCTTCTTTGAATAGAAATCTTTAATCGAAGACTGATAACTTCTCTTTTCTTCTTTTCAGGTCTTGTTGTTCTTTTACCACCCATTATCCTCCTTCTACAAGCTTAATTCTTGTGTATATTTGCTTTATGTTCCACGGGATCCCCAATCCCGGTCTTTAAGACAAACGCATTTTAAATTTCAAAGAATATGTAACAGACTATATATTTTTTTGAAATTTCAAGAGAGTTATTTCGAGATCAGTTTCGACTGTGCTTTGTAACTCTGAGTTTTGAGTATAAAGTATTTAAGATTGATCTATCATTATCTTTATTTGAGCTTCCCATGTGTCCACTCTGTTAAAGTTTTCTTATGCATGCAGGTCATCTTCTTTTTATTTTTATGTGATCAGAAATTTTTAGTTTAAACTATGATGGATGTGAGGAAATTTTGCTTATTTGTTTTAAATGTGTGAAAGTGTGTGTTTCTGGTCCTTTCTCGGGAACTTTCTCAAAAATAGAAAAAAAAAACATTTTCCTTTCATTTTCATTGTTATCTTTATATTTCTTTGATTACCAAGACAGACTTCTACAAAGTCCCATATTCTTAATATCTAGAATCTCAAGAAAATCTTAAGCTAAAGAGGAGTACCACCTCTATAAAAATGCAGCAGGATTTACATCCTTGTGAGGTTGTCGTTTCGGTCCTAATGTATTTAAGCGCCAACACGTGGGTTCTCCAGGTTTTTGAGATCTTCCAAATTTATTTTAGTAAGGGGACCTTATTCCAGTTTTTTGTATAGTATTTTTAGTTGTTCCTTCGTGTCTAAAAGGGTTCTACACCTTCTGGCCTTCCATATGGGGATCCACTTTTTTATGGCAATTTTCAGTTTTTTAAGGCTTGAGGTGAATTGTTCCATTATAAGGGATGGATTCTTCAGATTTAATTTTTCCCATGAGGAGGCAACCAAACTCTTGAAGTCTTTGTCTTCTAGCTAGGCTTGACTGATTTTCAGTGGAGCTGGGGGGGTTTCCTTGTCAAGAATCCATTCTAGAGAGATTGGGTGATGGTCAGAAATTCCCCCCACTTCAATAGTCGATTTGAAGCTAGAGCCCAAATGTAGTCATATTTTTTAGACCAAGAAATGATCCAGTCGCTTGGCCACCTCTTTGTTTCTCGTTTTGTAGTTTCTCCAAGTAGGGGAGAGCTTAATCGATTCGAGGTCCACCAACAGCATATTTTCTAGGAGGGAAATGAAAAATCCCCTTTTTCGATCCTCCCTAGGGGATGCCCCCCAAATATCTCTTAAGGATAGAGTAAATTTCATGTCACCACGTCTAACCACCAACTGAGGGTCTGAGAAAACTCATGCAGAAATCAATTCTTCCCAAAATGGGATAAGATCGGCATACGGTCTGTAAAGATTAACGACGGAAAAAACTAATTCATAGTTTTTATGTTTTAATTTCACTGAAATAGAAGTGTGCAACGAAGATGAGGATAAGGCCTTGAAATCAGGGCTCCATCATATGATTAGGCCTCATGACAAACCATCTACATCAATTGTGCTAAAGGACCAGTTCCTAAGCCAACTATTGAACAGCTCCCTAGCCTTTTCTCCCTTACACATTGTTTCATGTATCATAAAGATGTCTGGATTTAGGATAAGGAGAAGGCATTTGAGGGCCAATCTCTTATGGGTGNGCTCTAAGGTCCCTCTTGATAGTAGCTTAGGTTCTTTTCTGAATATCCACTGCGTCTTTATCCTGGGCCCCGGAAAGGTGGGATTTTCATCTCACCTGGGAAGGGGGAGGGGGTCAAAGGCCAGGCCTCCTTTGGATGGAGCAGATTCTTAGGGGTTGAATTTAGAGCAGAGAGCATAGCCTTTTTTCATAGGGGGAGAGGAGGCAAAGACTTTTCAGGGAGGGAAGGAGAGGGATCGGGGATGGGAGAGAGGTTTGGGACCCCGCGAGGGGGAGAGGATGGGGGGATCAAAACCCAGCCAGGAGACAAGGCCTAGGGGGAGGGATATTTTGCAGGTAACGGGGAGGACCGGGGTGAGGTCCGGGAAGGGTCATCACTGGGGGAGGTACTACAGTCGTCTCATGGGGAGCTTCGGGGACAACAGAGAGGGGATCTGAAGAAGAAATGAAATTGTGAACAGAAGAGGGAAGGAGGCCATCGGGAGAGATACCTAAGGATGTTGTCTTCAATGCCCGATCTCCTAGTGCCTTGCTAGTAGAGATTACATTTTCTGGTTCCATAACAATTTTTCCATTTTTCCCTTCCAAGGAAACTCCTTCCTCTACAACTTTTTGCCTAATGGTCGATTTGGGTTTCCAGACTTTCTGAGAGGCTTGAAGAGGAGGAACCACTTGCTGACAATGGACCTTAAAGTGGCCGACTGCATGACATTTGTGGCAGCAAAAGAGAAGATGCCAGTAGTCTATTCTTTGGTGCCATGTTTTGTCTGCGTAGATAATGTCGATACTACCGACTAGTTCATCCTTAACATCAAATTCGACCATAATCCATGCCAACCTGTGATCCTTTTTAGATGCCCAATTCATCTCTAGCTTTATGAAGGATCCCATTCGGTTACCAATTGATTCTAGCACCTCACGGGACCAGAAGGCCAAGGGAAATCCTGAAAAAATAGCCCATATTTTCAATATTGACATTGATTCCTTTAGAGGGTCAAAATCGATGGTCCAAGGTTTTAGAGAGAGGTCGGAAGGACCCCGAAACCACTATTTGGTTCGAATGTATTCGTATTCTTCGATAGAGAGAAAGCGAAAGGATATCCATCCTCTACACAAAAAGTGGAATTCTTGAAGATACCCAAGCTTAGGTTTCCAATTTTTATCTAGCCATCCGAACATGGCTTTTTCCCTACGGGTTTTCCCCCAAAATCTGCCCACTAACTTTGAAACCTCAGACACTGGAATGTCCTCGCCAACTACCATTTTAATCTGAACTCTTTTTTCTTTGATACAGCTTGCATATTTCCTTGGTAATGCTTTTGTGGACTCATGTTCCTTAGAGGAGGATGGTTCAGTCGCTTTTGTCTTCGAGGCCGAGGGATGAGCCTCCGGTGAGACTACTTGGACACTCCAATTTTCTGACTAGTCAGGCGAGCTTGGATGAGGGAAGCAACTTTCCTTCTGAGGAGGAAAATCTTAACATATTTCGTGTTCAGGGAAGGCAGAGTGGTTAGGGAAAACAAGACGTGGAAATTTGTATGAGGGAGGAGACATGGGAGAAGAAAATGTGCGACCCGACACAGGGGATAAAATCTTGGAGCCGGTGGGACTATGTTCATAGTCCACCAGCTCATCATCTTCAATTTCCATGTGTGGAGATCATGTGAAGGCATGCCCGTGTCATGTGAAAGCACCGGAAAACCGTGTCAAACCTGGATGGGGAAAGGACAAAAGACGAGGCCAGGTCGAAGAAGGGAAGAGGATGGAAAACAAAGGGCAAGCAGCCTATAGGCCTCGCTCAAGAATTTAAGCCTCATAGCACATGGGGATGGGGGTGCGGCCACAGAGGATCCTCCCACATGGTTTTCGATTTTCCCAATAGTTAGTTAGTTGGAATTCAATCTAACTAATTTGTAAATGTTTATATCTCTATAAAATTATTAACTAATTTACATATGTCTATGTTTGTATGAAATTAATTTGTTATATTATGTGTGGTAGAATTTCATATTTGTTACTTTTTAAATTAAATATTGATAAAATTTTAATTTTAATATACCATATTTTCAAACACACTATTTTTGATAAGTTTTGGTTTATTTCGAAATCTTAAGTGAGGGAATAAGAAACTACTTCTTTTTTGTAAAACTTGATGGAATAATTAGTCTTGATGCATCATATGGCAAAGATTTCCAAAGGTTCTCTCAATTATTTTATTAATTCTATAAATTTTCATTATTTATAAGGAAGAAAATGGGTGTCACTTAAACTTTCTAATCTTTGATCTTTAGTGAAGAACTCATTTTTTTAATTAATTATGTATTATATTGTGAATTAATAAAATTTTAGAAATATGTTTGGAAAATTTTGTGTATTTAAGCTTATAAAATATGGTTTTGATATTAGTTTTTTTTTTTTTTTTTATAAGTAAGAAGATTTTATTATATAAAGTTCCTGCTAGAGGCAGAGAGGTACCAAAATACATAGATTGTCCCGCTGTGATGACTAGGCTGCCCCAACAGAGGGGAAACTAGCCCAGTCAACAGCCTAGTCCATAAATGCATAACTGTAAACTATAAAAAGGAGAGATTGACACATCAACAGACCATGAAAAAAGAGAACCTGACACATCAGCAGACTATACATTGGAGGCGTAGCTTGGCCAGGTGGCGCTAAGATCCCCTGACCACGGTTCCTCCTCGACAACAGTTGTTCCATCTCCCCATTGCAGCTCGAACTGCTCCGTGGTCGCAGCACTTGGGCCATTCCTCACATCGTTCGTTAGTTCTGTGGTCGCATTCCCCCCTCGTTCTGGAGATGACCCTGCTGCACTCTGCTTTACCTTGTCTTCGCCTGTCGAATCTGCATCCTGCATCGAAGTATCCCCAGTCGTTGCACCCATTTGGTTTTCTTCTTCGTTTGCATCCGCTGTAGGTACCAGGGGTGATAGCACAGTCTCATATAGCGAGGAGAGGAGCTGGAGAAATTGCGCCACCTTTTCATTGGTGAGCTGCAACCTGAAGTGCAGATCCTCTACTCCCTGGCGGAGTTCAAAGACGAGGCCGTAGAGAATGGCCAACTTGGCTTTCAGCTGGTCGTCTGTGGTGAAGTCGGGTGTGGGTGCGCCAGGGTGCCCAGGCTGCTGCACAGGAGGAGGCTGGTCGGTCCCTAAAATCTTTGTAAAGGCCGGGTGAAGAGAATGGGCTGGTTCGGTCACCAAAGGAGCGAGGAGAAGACGTCGTGTCGAACTAGGGAGCCGAGGAACAAGTTCCCGGCAATTGAGAGAAGTGGGGTCGAGAGTCTCAACTTGGTCATTGGCAGAATCGGTGGGAGATGAGGCAGGCAGAGAAAGGGAGGGTCGACACGGTTTCCATGGAGAGCCCCGTCGTGGCCTCCCTCTCAAGCGTTCTTTGTGTCTAGGCTTAGTACGCGCGCGGCGATGGTCGTCGGGTTGAGGGATGAGAGGAGCCACCGAGAACCAGTAAGCGCAATCAGAGGACGGCCATGGCTGCGGGAGGGAGAGCCAAATGAACCAACCGCAGAGACAATGAAACAAAGTCGATAACAGCGCCATAATACAGAGCAGGGGGCAAGTGCATTCATTTACGTGCTTTCCCATTGCCATAAGGGTGTATTAATGCTGCGGAGGGGTGGCTGACGGCAGCACGAGCTCGTCACATGGCTCCGTGCCCCGCTGGCAGGTGCTCGCCTCCTCATGAAGCCATGTGGGCCGTAATGTCACCCCATCCGGGGGTGAGTCAACTAAGCCTGCTTTGCGGATGCATTGCTAGAGAGTAGGATGCTCCGGTTCCAAAGAAGAAATGCATAAGAGATCAGAACCAGTCCAAGTGGTGCCTAGATTGGCAAGCTCATCTGCAACTTGATTTGCCTACCTTCTGACATGAGCCGGGATGATTGTCTGTGTTGGTTTCATGAGGTTGGTAAGCATTTGTAAGCCATGAGAGAGCCTCCAGCTGGGCATGATTTTGTCCAGGTTCGCTCCATTTAGAATTCTCCTTAGCATATTGATGATGATTTGTGAATCTCCCTCAACCACTAAATTGTTAAAACCGTGATCGCTGGCTAGTTGCAGCCCACGGATCAGTCCCCAGAGCTCTGCTGCATTGTTTTTGGAGTGCCCCAGGTAACCTGCTACAATTAAAAGGATGTGCCCAAGGTGGTTATGAAATACTACTCCATATCCCGCGGCTCCTAGATTGCCTTTAGAGGCTCCATCAAAGTTGAGTTTTAGGAAAGGGATCGGGGGGGGGGGGGGGG
>JASDQU010106771.1:69959-83049 GCA_032191745.1 Picea mariana | reverse complement strand
TCTTCTTTCTCACTGGGACCAATTTGGCCACCCATTCAGAATACCTCAAAGGAACGATAATTTGGGCATCCAAAAGCTTCTTTATCTCTTTCTCCATGATAGGCAGCAGCATAGGGTTGATCTGTCTCAGTTTCTGCCTAAATGACTTGGCCTCTTCCTTTAGTGGGATCTTATGCTCAATCTTGCTTGTGTCATATGTTCTAAGATCCTCATAAATCCAGGAAAACACATCAACAAACTCTTTTAACAGCTCAGAATATTCATCCCTTTATTTTCTTGACAGGCTACTTGACAATTTGAAAAACTTTGGGTCCCTCTCTGTACCAATATTACACTCGGATACATCAGGATCATGAGTTGAGCCTTTAAACTTTACTGCCACATCGTTCCCATCGAACAATCTTTCTAAAGGAACTAGTCCCTTTGGAATGTGGTTACTAGGCAACTGAACAATATGGTGATTAGCAATCTTATTTAAAAATACGTCAGCATGAGGGCTGCTTTCGGAATCATGATCCTGATCAATGTGTAATGCAGAGAACTCATCAACGGACTCAAGAAATTTTCTGATCTCAAGATCATCCTCAAACACCTTCCAATGCTTGATATTGTTAGGTATAGAGGGCCTATATTTCACCTCAACATCATACTTGAGTTTTGGGTGGCAGTGGGACTCTGAAATGGCTTGTTGAGACAGCCAAAGAATCGGCCCGTGTATTCTCCTCTCTTGGAATAAATGAAATGTTGAAAGCTAAGAAGAAATTGTTTATTAGGTCCCACAACTTATTTCTATAGGTCCTTAATCTCGGGTGCTTAGCTTGATAAATATTTTTGACCTGATGAACAATTAGTTTTGCATCACCAAATACTTCTAGCTCTTCAATCCCCATGTCTTTTGCAGCCCTTAAACCCAAAACAAGAGCCTCATACTCTGCCACATTATTGGTAGTTTCGAATTCTAGTTTGTAGGACAAAGGTATATCTTCTTGACAAGGTAAAACAAGGACCACTCCAGCACCAACACCTTCCTTAGAAGAGGCTTCGTCAAAGAACATCTTCCAAATAGAGGTAGTTGGGGAAGGGATTTCACAAAAAGTAATGGGTTGTTTTCTGATTCCAAGAGGAGTTTCAGGAGCATCAGTGAGCTACAATATGTTAGATCCAAAATTAGTGTCAAAATCAAAAATAGGATGATTGGTGGGGTTTGCTTCATCACTGATGATGTACGCGAGCTACGCTTCCCTATAAAGTCTCCTATGTTCACCCCCGAACACAGGAATGGTGGCGTATGAAAGGTCCATCTGCAAGGTTTTCCCCAATCTCTTTATCCAATATCTAGACATGATCATCCCAAACTTAGGGGGAGCATCATCCACTATGATATCCATGACTACACTCTTCATTGGCAACTGGAACAGAGACACGACTAGGTCTTTGATAACCCCAAGGCACTTCACCTTCCTGGAGTCGAAAGAATACAGGTCGTGGTAGGTTTTGGTAACTTCCAACCTGAGTTCTTCCATGACAATCTTAGGCATAAGATTGTGAGATGCCCCTAAATGCATCAAGAAGTTATGCAGCACCTTATCATGGATGTTCAATGAAGTGTAGAAGGGAGGGGAGGAATCATCTCTATCTTCTACCAAAGGTCCTAATATGACAGTTGGTTTTTCATCTTACAAATTGACTGGGTCTGTGGAATGAGACATAGGTTCAAACTGCAATAGTTTAAAGAGGCTCCTTTTGAAATCTTCATGCTTGACCAGTTCAGAAAGGGGTACAGGGATTCTAAGCTTTTGAATTTCATGGTCAAAGTTGAAAAAGGGAGGGGGCTTCAGAATTTCCTTCACTTCCAGGATGAGACCTTTGACCACTGATGGGGGGTTTTGTACCTCCTTTTCTTTGCTGCTATCTTCCACATTATCAGCAGGCTTCTCTATTGTGGTAGGATTATCGGGAACATCAAGTTTTCCTCCTTTATTTTTGGACCTGAGGTTATATCTGTTTGGGTTGTTGCTGGTCTTTTCCCCTTTGCTCGGATCATTTAATTGATTATCCACGAGAGACTCTTCATATGCAGTTTGGGTTAAATGAGGGAATGAGGAGGTGTCCCCCAGACAATGAATTTCAGGGTCAAGCTCTTCTTTCTCTCCTTCTTCATCAGTAACAAGGTTATTTTGGAGAGGAGCTTGGATTTTCTGATCATCTCTATCTTTGTTTCTTTGATCTCTTTGGATGATTTGAGGGGCATTAGTTGGTCTTTTGAAACTACCCCTATTCTCAGTATTTTGGGAATTCATATATCCCTACTTTCCTTCTAATTCGATCTTTTCCATCCTAGCATAAAGTGATTATAGTAGCTTGGTCACTTCATCCGTTTGAGGGGGGGAAACAGAGGAACTAGAATTTGGAGTTTCAGACCTACCTTTTCCCTTGTCTCTATCAGATTTACCCCTAAGTTTGTCAGCTGCCAATATATTGGATTCTACTTCAAGGATTGCATCTTGCATATGAGCCAAGGAGGTAGCTCTCCTTTCTCTCAATAGGAGCCAAAAATCAGGGTTGAAAGCACTAGCATAAGTGATCTTGGCAAAGGTTTTTGTAGGTTTAACTTCAGCGGGAATATTTTTATACATATTATTAAATCTCTTCGAGAAGTCTGAAACAGATTCCCCCTCTTCTCTCTTAAGTGCCCTGAATTCTGTAATATAATAAAGGAGATATTTTTTATTCCCCCAATGTCTTAAGAATGAATCATACAGAGGAGTAATCATGTCAACAGATCCAGCAAGCAAGTCCTTAAACCAATCCCTTGCATCACCATCAAGGCTCTGTACAAAAACTCTCATCCACACATCTTCATTTGTAATGGATTGAATCTCTACAAATCTATAAAAGGATGAAATGTGTTCTTATGCAGTCACGTCTCCCTCCCTTATGAACTGGGGCATGTACTTAAGGTAGTATGTGGTTGGGAGAGAATTCATAGGCTGGGTAAAACCAGAGGAGCGTATCTAGCAGCCAATATCTCAACCATCATGTTCCTAGGAGGATTAGCACCCGCCATTTGGACGTGAACTGTAGGAGAAACAGGAGGAGATGGAGTTCGGTGAGGGGAGATTGGAGGTGTGCTTCTGGGAACAAAGGGAAAAAACTGAGGATCTAGAGAAAAGGCCTTAGGGATCAAGGGAACAGAGGTTTCCCTTTCTATAAAAGCAACAACTTTAAGAGCAGGAGGAGTGGTGAAACTGGGAGAGGGGTAATCATCAGGAAAACTCCCAAAATTTAAACTTCTAGAAGCTCCAACAAATGGTGTAATAGGAAAATGAGACACAGCTAGTGGAGTTTCTATAGGATAATAATGAAAGTTACCAGAATCACCTGCTTTAGCAGTAGAATTACCCTCCTAAAAGGTCTTTCGTCTTCTGATAATTTTTTGTGGATCAACTTCAGGTGTCACTAAAGGCAGTTTTGGAGTAGACCTCGTGTGTCTGCCTCTGGAAGCCATAGTTGAAACTGTGGAGTCGTAACAGTGGAGTCTCCAGGTGCACAGTTGCAATCTTCAATGTTCTGAGTTCTGATGCACCTTCAAAACTAGTTAGCTTTGTCATTCAATCCCATGGAAAATCTTCAATTCGTCCCCGGCAACGGTGCCAGAAATGTTAGCACCAGAAGTCACCTCTGGATTGTGGCAGAGGCAAGCCTAGTACCCATCAGTTTATATGTCATGGTTAATGGATTTAAAGAGGTCAAATGGGGCAGACTCGAGAGAATATCATTTTAACTCGGAAAGCTAGGGCAGTATGCACAAGCAAATGAGGTCTTGATTAACTTCAGCCAGTAAGTTGTAGTAAGGGTGAGTAGGAGGAAGAAATTGAGAAGAAGATGTAAAGGCCTTCTTTGGACATCAGGTCTTCCAGCAGCCTAAGGAGGAACAACTCTGAAAACAAGATCCACTTAAATTCGAAGTTTCAGGAAACTAAAAACGCTATAACTGCACTGCAATCAAACATTCATTACAACACAGTCACCACAATCCATGTGAATCCTTCAATCATGAACATTCAGTATAAGACGCAAGTAAGATGGAAATAGAAGCTAGCTTTCATTAAACAAGAAATCTCATATCAAGTTACATATCCAAAGAACCAAAGCTTCATTAAAACATTACAATATAGGAGCTTAGCTCTACCATCGACCTTAACAAAATATCAAAACTGAGTATTTATACTCATAACAACTTGCCATCACCAGGAGTGTGACCTTGCTACTATAAACAAAGCTTTGCGTCTGCGTCTCTTCTGTCAGTCTACACTTGCATTCTTCTGTCAGACGCAATCTAAGACTAGTATGGCCTTTGCAGGAGAATTCGTTGACAGGGGAACTTTGGGTTGACAATCTGCCTCCACAGCCATCTTCTCCATGCTTTCCATTTATGGGGTGAAACGAGGTTTCAACCACCTTCCCCATTCCATTAACTACTTTCATTGGGATCGGGATGAAACATGATACCCATGAATGCTCCAAGAGACGTTCACGACTCCTTCAAGTCAATCCTGGCACCTTGAGACCACGTAGATCCTCCCCTGCGAAAATACGGGCACCTCGGCTTCTGGAGTGGCTCCTCTCCATCACTTCATGTGACCTTGAGTCATGACCTCGGGCTTATTTTCATGAAATTTTGGGACTTCGCATTTCAGGACTCTTCACTCCACTTGATTCCAAATATCCTAATACTTGAACTTGCGAAATGGTCCATCCAATTCGACGGTCGGACCTACTTTGAATTTGACAGCCACAATCGCCTCCCCAAATAACCTTAGTCGTCAGCCACCCAATAGGTGCATGCCCTTCTTTATAGCCCCGCTTTCCATATGACTGTGGGTTGTCACCACGGGCCCAATTCCCAGGCGCTTCGTGATTTCGCGTTTCGCGACTTCGTGTCATGCTCCATGCTCAAAATTTAGAGTTGTGAAATCGTGATTTCTCAGATCAAGTGCCACACGTCCTCGCTGGATCGGACAACCCATATGAATATCAATATTTCAGGAATTCGGCACTTTAGGACTTAGGAAATCTGCACACTCCTTACTTTGGTTTTCCCAAAATGACTTTCTTCATGGTTCGGATCTAGTGCCATGCATCCCGCTGGATTGGATGGCTCCTGCTGAGTTCAGGTTTTGGGGATTCGGATCTTTTACAAATAACTTCAACAACGTTTCAAACTCTTGATTCCCGTGCTTATAATTTTCCATTGATCTCTGAACTTCGAAATCAAATTTCCTTTGCCAAAATGAACTTGCTCGCTCGCTTGACTCAAGTCCATATCATACCACTCTAAGTGTTGCGCTTGTGATTATGGTTGTGGCCTCTGTAAACAAATACTTGGATGACTTGTTAAGGGCTAGGGAAAGAAAAAGGATCAGTGACAGAAGTGGAGAGGGAAGTGATCAACCTTAGAATAGAACAGAAAAGCTTAGGTTCGAGACTTCTTAGGTAAGACAATCAAGGAAAAACAGGTCACCCAAATGGATGAAGGCGAACAGAAGAGAAACTTCAAGCCGAAAGGAAAAACTTAAGCTGGGGCCTGTGCAAAGGAGAGAGACAGGGAAAAATTACAGACCTGGGTAGAAACCACAAATCCACAAGACCCTACAAGTTTATGTGATAACACAAAGGACAAACTAATATGAAGTCAACGAATTATCGATTGCTATAGTCCCTCTATGCCTACGGCAAGGACTAATAAGGTTTTAATGATTATGGGGTATATGCAATTATATTTAACCATCTCTTTACACACTTATCCACTTTTTTTATGTATTGGGTTTGATAAAGTGTATGGTGTAGTAATGGAGAAGAATACACCTTTACAAGAAAACATGTATTTTTTTATCAATAACTTTATATAGATTTATAAAGGATTTAAATATCTTTATATAGATTTATAAGGGATTAATTTGATTATTATTTGACATAGTCAACTTTAACTATTTACTTAATAATTAATCAAAAACTACACAGAACTAGACTCATTATGCATTTATGGACTTTCACTAGCTATTACTATGTCTTAGTTATGAGCTCCTATACGTGGCATATCAATTCCACCTTGTTTTAGTAGAAAATGTCCCCACTTTCTTAAAAATATGGGGAAAAGACTTTTGGAAAGTAGTATGGGAAAACCATTTGGCCTAGGTGGGAAGTTGTCCTTGGCACCCAAAAAGATAAGAAGGATGTTGTTACTAAGAAGTGGAGTGTGTGTACATGTTTAGTAGGGTATTGGCTAAAAATCTAGAATATTGTCGGGTAGGTGGGATCCCTGAAATTCCAATTTCAAAAGAGGTAGCTCATATAAATTCAGATGATTGGCATTAATAATATTATGAATTCCTTGTTGAGAATGAAAATCCAAGCAATATGCATTGTCATTAATTTGTTGTAGAATGTTATAGGTCCATAACAAAGAGGCTTGAGTTATGATTGCATTGCCCTTTAAAATTTTATTTGTCCAGATGTAACTAGACTTGGTCACGAATCTAAAACTAAATAAGCACTCAATGATTATCTTGGAGGGATTTATAACGAGCTTGGGAGGTTTGTGGGATATTGGTGACCTAAATGAATTCTAGATAGCTTATAAAAAAATAGGATGTATAGTGATGTTCATTGTGTTGGTATAGGGAGACAACAAGAGGAAGGGTGATTGGGAGTTCCTAAGTTTCCAACAGCTAGTAACCATAATAGACTTCAAAAGAAGAATGGACAATAGAGACGTGGACAAATCAATTATAAATATGTTGGAGAACATGTATATAAGAATCCCATATCTATTTTTAGTGTAATAAATATAAAGGGTATGCATAAGGTTATTATTTACCATTTTAGTCTAACCATCAGTCTGTGGATGGATGGCAATGGAAAAGTGAAGTTGGTACCCCAAGAGTTATCAAAGGGCCTTCCAAGAGGTGTTGAGGAAGTGAGAATCTCTATTGAACACAATGTTGAGAGGGAGGCCAAAATGAGACGGGACATGGGAGAAAAACAACTCAGCTACATGTTGGGTGGAAGTTGTTTTGGTGCAAGGATTAAATATGGCCATCTTGAAGAAATAACAGATCACCACAAAAATTCAAACATGTTTATGGAAGGTCATGGACAAGCCACTAATAAAATCTATAGATAGTGATTCCCAAGGTCGAAAAGGAATGAGCAGGGGCTAGTATAGCCCCCGTTTACAATCAGCGGTTTAACTTCGCTGCAAACGGGGTAGAATCTATTAAAAGCCTCAACCTAGCATTGCATAGAGGTCTAGAAGATATGGCACTAAAAGTGGTGTAACATTTTAAGTGTGCCAAAATGTCCACCATATGAAGAGGCATGAGCTTCCATAATGAGAACATAATGATCTAGAGTGTTGGGGGAACATAGTTGATTAATATTATATAGCCAACACTCCTAAATAGAATAGTCAAAGAAGTGAGTCTAATTAATGTTTTTGGGATTATGCAAGGCCTACAAGACTGACCCAAGCATTGATTGTGTATAAGTATTCCTAGGCTTCATAGGAAATCTAGT
The DNA here is from genome assembly GCA_032191745.1 of Picea mariana. Classification (NCBI taxonomy): domain Eukaryota; kingdom Viridiplantae; phylum Streptophyta; class Pinopsida; order Pinales; family Pinaceae; genus Picea; species Picea mariana. The sequence goes on along the minus strand of JASDQU010106771.1, from coordinate 75,471 downwards.
GGACATCCAAAATGTGTAGTACTTCAAACATTGGAGGGTGACTCAACATGTCTACCAATCGATTTAAACTCCCCTTCTTATATTTAATGAACGAGTGAAACTATTGTGGGTAGGAGGCCCATTTGAGATGGAATTGTTCCTAAATATTAGAATGGGAATTCAAAAATATTAAGGGATGATGATCATATGCAAAATCATTTCCTTTCCCAAAATGTGATGGCATCATTGCTTCAAGGCCTACACCAAAGAATAAAATTTTGTGTCATGAGTGTTATAAGATTAGCATATGTCAAAGTCCCATAATGATAGGTCATAGGATGACCTCCCTATTTTAGTATGGAACCAATAACATAATGTGAAGTATTTGTTTCAATCTCAAAGGGATATTGTAAATATGAAAGGTGCAAGACCGAATATAAATACAATGTTGTCCTTAATTTATGAAAACTCTCATCCACTACCTTTTTTCTAGAAAAACATAGGTTGATTGGAGATTTGATTTAGGGGGCATGTAATGTGAGATAAATGAGGAATAAAGGATCGATAAAAATTCATACCCCCAAAAAAACTCTTTAAAGCAACAACAGTGGAGGGGATTGGCCAATTAGCAAGAGCTTGTACTTTGGCAGGATCAACATGTATCTGAATCTAATCAATAACAAACCCTAAATAGTGAATGGGGCTTTACCCAAAATAAAACTTCTTACACTTAACCTACAATATATGGGTCTAAAGTAGCTCTAGCACAAAGTGCACATGATGTAGATATTCTTCCCATGTTTTGTTGAAAATAAGATTGTCATTTAGATAGATCAGAATGAAAAACCCCAGATGCAGACATAAAATATAATTAATGGCCCTTATGAAAGTAGCAAGTGTGTTGGTGAGGCCAAATGACATCACCAAACATTCATACAATTCAAACTTAGCCTTGAAAGTAGTCTTCCAAGTGTCACTAGAATTCATGCAAACCTAATGATAGCCCACTATCAAGTCCATCTTGGTAAAGAATTTAACACCCTTAAATTAGTATGCAAATCATCAATCCATGGCAGGGGATAACAATTTTTGACAATGATCTTATTTAGAGCATGATAATCTGTGACAATGTGCCACTCCTACACTTGTTTCTTAGGAATAATGAAGTAAAGGGAGCCACAAGGGGAAGAAATAGGTTGTATATGGTTGGAATCAAGAAGGGATTGAATCTAGCATTCTACTTCAGTAGCTTCAAGAGGAGATAATCGGTATGCAAGAGTGTTGGAAGAGAGGAACAAAGAATGAAATCAATGGAATGCTAGATTGAATGGATAGGAGGAAGCCCCTTGGAAAGTTGAAAGTGTTATTAGAGATAGATCACTAAATTTTAAAACCCTATATAGGGTTAACTCGATGGAGATACATACAATAACACAACATTATATTAAGAAAAGACTTCACATTGTTACAACAAGATTCACCTCTCTTGTATAGAGTTCAAGAGGTCTTATTTTTCCAAAACCATAATATTGATGATAACTGGAAAATCCTATCTTCTATCCTAAGTAACTAAGGTGACTTTATTACACATGCAAGCCTTGTATTCTAACACCCTCTCTTAAAGATTATAGTGTTGAAAGAAAAACTCACTAAAAGCAAACACACTCTCATTACAAACACATTGATTAAAAACTAAAACAAAAGAATCTAACATTCTTCAAATGCTTCTTCTTTCTAAATAATGTTTGGACCAAAAGACTCCCTCAAGCTATTCCCTGGTCCTTTGAAAGGTATTATCTCCCATCTGTAATCCAAGTTCACAACACCATTAGAAATCATTTGCACATGAAATGTCTCATATCCCTCGACATAAAGGTATGATACTAAACTTCCAAACCTTTGATATCCCCTAGAATATTGAACAACAATCCCCTCGTGCATATCTCATAACCCCAATGAGATATAGTTTCTTCGATCCACAAGCATCTCGGCCTATTGAAAAAGTATCTATCCTCCCCTATATCACTCCATGTCTTCAAATTGTGGGCTTCTTAAAATGTGAACAATGCTAGTTCTTCAATGGGATCATCACTATTATCATTATCGAAAGGACCTCCAACAATGACTACATTTGTTGATTCTTTAATTTTTCCTTTGAGAAGGTAATTGGCATGGGTTTTGCAATTAATTGTTGTGAGACTTGTTTTCCCATAGTAGAAACACTTAATCCCACTCTTACTTATCATTATCTTTCACGTCCTTTCTTTGAGTATAGTACAATATATGACTAAGAATATCCTTCTAAATCCCTTGCAAATGCTCTCTTGCCTTCAGCTATGATAGATCAAATCATGTCTTCAAGAGTTTGTGACGGATTTTAACTAAGAGTAAAAATGACATCATTGTATTTAGAAGGCAGATTGTTTAACAAAATGGATTTGGCATCCTCTTCCTCCACCGTAGATTTGACTTCAACTCATTGTCTAATGAGATATCTCAAATTTATTTTGTGGCTATACATAGTAACTATGTCAGACATCTTGAATATGAACAACTAAGTTTTAGCAAAAAGCTTTCATTTACCACTTCTACTCCAAACATATTATTCAAATTATCTTAGATTTCCTTGGATGATTTTTCCAGATCTAAACAATGAAACTCATAATCTAAGAGAACAAGACCAATAATAGCTTTGGTTGTATCATCTCTACTCTGTCATTCCAGTAGTGTCTTTGGATATATAGGTGTTTTCTCATTCCCATTCACTATTCCCTACAAGTTCTTGTTCATCAGTTGCATCTAGATTTTCATCTTCCAGGTGTGAAAATTGAGACCATTAAATTTTTCTAAGGGAGTTTCCATTTTCAAAAAAAAATTGTATCTAAATTTTTTGGAAACTACTAGGAAAATTTTGGAGTATACCTTGCAAATTAGAGTTGAACAATGGACTAATGTATAGTGGTTGTTGTATAGCTATGGTTGATGCATCATGGCTCCTTCATAATGATAACTTTGTCTTATTCAAATGGTGGCTATACATCTGGTGGCTCTGTTAACCGATGATATGGCTCCTTTAACTTTAGCAGCTCTTTTTTTTTTTTTGATGCATGGTGTCTTGACTTCTATATGGCAACTCAAGTAGACTTAGCTCCACGTAATATACCTATTGCAAATCCATACCATATTATGTGGTGATCTTAGAAATGGCAGTGACTTTCTTGACAACACTAGTGGTTCCCTTCTTTATACAAATCCTTTCATCTTTAATTCTGTGACTTCAACAATTATGTGACTCATATAATTCAAATGTCATACCAAACTTTAATTTGATGTCTCATTCCTAAAGGTGGATCAGTTTCTCTCAAATCCTAATAATCAAACATGTCTTCCCACTCTGATACCATATTATCAAAGCTAGATCACTAAATGTTGAAATCTTAGATAGGGTTGAGAGAAAGATACACACGTTAACAAAATATTATATTAAGAAAAGACTTCACATTGTAAAATGAGATTCACTTCTCTTATATAGAGTTCAAGATGTCTTATTTGTCCCAAACCCTAAACGTTAATCATAACCAAAAAATGATATCTTCTAGCCTAATTCACTAAGGTGACTTTATTACACATGTGATCCTTAGTCTAATAGAAAGACATCTAAAAACTCCTTGAGTAATGGTTTCATAGTGGGTGGAGGGGGTTGGGAATCATTACTAGGTTTAATAGGGCAGACCACACAAAGAGAGAGGTATTTTCTCAAACTTACTTAATGGACTACAACATTGCTAGACAGGATTTGGCAAGAGGGGACTATATAGGAATTAAGCTCATAGACTTTACCATATTTAAACATTTTATAACTATTACGATGAGCATAATAAAGGGAATTGCATTGATGCTAATAAGGGACCCCCACAAGTAAATCATAACAATCAAAGGGGGCCATGTCACATTCAATGGTGTTGTGAAAATAGTCAATAACAAAGGTAATGTCACAATGTTTGTCCACCAACAAGTGGGTTCCTTCCCTTTTAACTTGGTTAAGGTGATAATAAGAGGGATGGACATTGGTGGGAAGCTAGATTTTCATGACAAAATCATGGGACATGAGATTCTTTTAACTACCATTATTAAGAGTAGTAGTGGTAATTTGATCTTTAACCTAGTAGTTATGGGTAAATAAAATTTCATGAGGAGGAGAAGAATAATCTTGAGTCATTAAGGGCAATGTGGGGTTGGGAGGGGTTGGGTTTGAAAGAGATGTGACTTCAAAATCAAGAATGGGGTCAAAGGGTGAGTGTGTGTTTGATGGAGAAGGAAATCAATGATCAACATATAAGACCATAGTTGTGGCTTGGTGTTGCAACACCATGTAATATTTAGATGAGTGAGATTGGGTCTTATAATAGTGACACCACCTGCCAAAATAGGATGAGAGGGACAAACCAATAGAAGGAGAAGGGGCTTGTGAAAGTGTGATAGGAGGATGCAATGTAATGAGAAGAAGGGAAATAATAGAGAATGGAGGTTGTTTATCCAACTTACATTTTATAGCAAAGGTGTGAATGAAGGCTTTGTCTAGGGTGGTTCTCTCAAATAATGAAACTTCACGTCTAAAAACAACTAACAAACCATAATTAAACTTCAGAATAAGTACCTCTTCTACCTCATTGATGTAGAGTTGGATCCATAACTTGGTGAATATGTCAATATATTACTAGACTCACTTCCTTGAAGCTTAGTGAAGTTGCATCCAATGGCACATTAAGTCTTGTAGGTACTTGAGAGGGTATAATTGTTGATAAATGGCCTCAGAAAAGGCATCCCACATTGTGATCACACTAGTGGAGCCGCTAAATTCAACATTGTTAAGTTGGATACATATCTCAAAGGAGTATGAGCACACCTTCCAGCTAGACCTTAGCAATTTGCAGGCATGTAGCTTCAATCATGTCTAGGTGGGCCTTGAAATAAGTAGTGAGATTATGAATCTATGAATGAAGAAGTTATCATTGCATTAGGATGTCATACTTTAGGAGAGAGACTCATGTATCCAGCTAGAATATAGGTGATGGAGCCACAGCTTAAGAGAACATGATTTATTTGAGAACTTGGAGTAACTCAAGTGCAAGACTAGAATGAGACACATCATAGTATTTTGAAGGAGAATCATGGCATGGGGCCATGAATGCTCAAGTGACAGGGTAGAAAAAATGTTGGAACAAAAAAGGTTTATGGGTGGGTGTGGCAGCCAAAGGAACTAGACCTGAGAAAAAAATGCATGGGGTTGAGTGTAAGCTTTAAATAAATATAATGACTTGAGGAGAAAGGGTTTTGGGTGGGAGTGGGAGCCAAATGACCCAAAAATGAAAACAATAGTTGTTGGGGTGAAGGATAAATCCTTAAGAAAACCCAATTATATAGCTAAGAAAATCTAGGTGTGTGAGGAGTTGAAGAAACCATAATTTATTTACTTCCACTAACTATTATGATGCCTTTGTTATGAGTGCTCTACTTGGCATATCATGGCCCT
>JASDQU010106771.1:48708-69625 GCA_032191745.1 Picea mariana | reverse complement strand
ATTTGACTTGGAGAGGCATCTTCCTTGCCTTGTGGAGCATCTGCTTGATTTGAAGGCTTTATCATATCTTGGAGATACCTTTTGAGCATTCCTTGAGAACATTATGAGGAGGTCATCCACTTTTGAGGTCCCTTTGCACCTTTTCATGAGGTTGTTCCACTTAGATGGGAGGAACATTGGAGATTTGCTTTCTTAGTATGACACTTCACCATGTTTTGAGGCCTCCACATCACATTTTCCTTGGAATGTTGGGCTAGGAGAGAAAATCGACCATGTTCTTTGTGGGATGTTCCTCTCTCATGAGGGTTTTATGTACATGTGGCATCATTTGATTATGTATTGACTTCGCCTCCTTCTTTGTGTGGATGACAAGTCTTATTTCTTAGTCTCATGGGCTAATTTCAAGGAAAAATAATCAATAAAGAAAGAGAAGGATGTAGAAGCCTCCTCTATAAATAAAGGAAATCCTCGTATTCCAAATCATTGTGAATTATTGGATCATTTGTGACTACAATGAATAAAAGATATTCCTTTTGAGGTTTTGGTGTCAATTCTTGGAGCCTTCTCTTTCGTGGTTATCTTCTTGGTGCATTAAAGATTTGTGATGGTGATTCAATATTTCTACTAGCTTTCAAGATCAATCCATTTGAGGGGTTAATATATCACTTGGAGAGGAGAAATTTTAGGTTTTTTTCCTTCCTTTTTCTCTTTTTAGCATGGGTAAGTGCTTAATCCATTGCTTTATTTTTCCTCTTGGTTCCTTGGAAAGGGTTTTAAGTATTTTGTTCAAGTTATAGCTGATCTTGTTGGTGAAGGTTTTTTCCTTTGAGGAATCCCTTCTTGTAGGGCCTTGGTCCTCTTCGCCTATCGTGATTAAGGTGGAGAATATTCTTCCTTTATGGTTCTAATCTATTATCCTAATCCTTGAGATAGAAGTGACCAATTTTTGTAGGGGCATACCTCTTGACCCCATAAGTGGTTATTGGATTAAAAAAAGGCACTAGTCCTATATTCAACAACCAACCAAAAAACCCTAAAAATAAAAACTTTTTATCTTTTGTTGTTTAATAAGAAATTTGACAGTGAAAATCAAAGAAAATTGTTTATTGAGATTTCATTTATTGTCTAGTGTAAAGTTAACATATTATTTCATTTCCTAGACACATTAATCCTAGGGTTTATGTTTAATTAGTGATATATAGCCCTAAGGAGGCAAGTTGTCCCTATTGGATTGAGATTTAAAGTGTTATCTAACATTATTTGGCTTGATTTAAGGTGATTCTCAAATCTAGAAATTAAATTGCAGCATTAAAGATAAGATTTGGAAAAACCCTAAGGCTAGGGTTTGGTGCTTCAAGGTGTTTCATTTCTTGTGCCTAGCCTATTATTTCATTTCTATATTTCTTATCAAGCTTATCATACATATCTAGATGTTATATTAATATCTAATGTGCTAATAATGGCTTGTCGTTTACTTTGAGGTTTTACTTGGTGAATTCCAAGTGCTAATTTGTGAATCCCTAAGGGGATTCACCATCCATTTACAAGTTATTTCTTAGTTAAGGTTTATATATATTTATAAATTTTCTCTAACACTTGTTTGGTTGTTATTGTATAGAATATATATTTCCCAAGTTTTATTCGTTGAGTGATAGACTCAAATACTAATCTAAAGTTGTTAATGTTGTTTATCTTACACATCATATTTGGCACACACATCCACTAGCTCCTAACCTTTCTTTGAAGTGGATATAAATGTGATTCATGTAATTGTTTCTAGTTGAATACATTTATATCATTGTAATCATTTTTTAAATCCCCTTCCTCCAATCCTAGGTATCTTATTATCTAGTGATTTCATTACTACAAATAAGATTAGCAGCTCACAAAACAAAAATACACTACTGGAATACTCAACTCAAAATAAAGATAGCAGAAGCAAAACTAGAAACCAAATAATGCACACATAAACACCAATATTTTTTGGTATATACCCTAGGAAAAACCCCGGAGGTAAAACTACTATTGAGAATGATTTTATTATGATAAAATCAAGGTTTCCGTAATGGGGATAATGGTCCACTGAGAGAAATACAATTGTAGACAAACCTGGAAAAGTTTGTTTTGCTGTATGACACATATCTTGCATGCTTTTCGAGGTGTATGCACCTTTCCTTAGGTAAGCCTGTGTATACGCGCTTGTCTCCATTGACACTCGCATACACACACAAAAGGACTATACGGCAAACTTTGTATGACTCAACCCTTCCATGTGGCTTCGCTCCGCTGAAACCCACTTACGATTGCCTCTGTTCTCTCTTCTCCTTCACATGGTATCTAGATGGAAGTCCTTCTCCACCTATCCAACGTCTCCTTGAATCATATTCCTTCCTGATCCAATCCCTCAAGTCTCTCAAGTGTTAAGTGTCTTCTCCTTTACCCTAGCCTTGCCTTTATAATCTTGAGTTATAACCTAACCCTAATATCCAAAGTGATTGACTGTTGAGATTACTTCTCACCTCACTTGAGATCAATGGATAAGATTAAATGCTAATTACTTTTAGAATTTCCTTAAATAACTCAACTAATTAATAAAACCACTTTACTTTAATGATTCTTATAATTAAAGTAAATTCAAGGGTAAAAGGCTTTGGACATTTTCCACACATCTAGAAACATAGACTTGTGCGCAAATACATTTTTGATGCCACCAAACATCAACACTCCCTCTTAGAAAGGAAGGTATTTCTCAGATATCCACCTAGAACTAGTTCTCCCTCCAACCCTAGAAAAAAGTCGCATACATTATCCTTCTCACCAGCATCCCTCTGACCATGCTGGTCAGTTGCTCCCTGAATACTAGAAGTCACAAAATTGATGATGTTAGATATCAATGCCATGAAGTTTGGAAACTTCATCGAAGGCCTGACCTCCCTCAATGTTCTCCTAGAATCATCCTTCTCTAGAACATCTATCAATGTCATCTTGTACCAACTCGGTCTCCTGACATAATTGGAACGGGTTGACTCCCTCTTCCCATTTGAAGGTCTACTCTCCACACTGGAAGTCTGTGAACTCTGCTCATCCTTCGACTGCTCACCCTTTGGAGCATCTCACTCCTCATCATCTGCCACTGACATCGATCCATGATCCAAGATCCCCTTGGATCCTCTTACAAGCTTGCATTGCAATATGTATAACCTTCCCTCTGTAACACCAATGTTGACTGTTGTGTTAGGGATAACTCCCTATGAACGCATGAACACTTGTCCATTCTGGAAAAATACTGCAAAACCCTTATCCTCCAGAGTTGAGACTAAGAGAAAATTCATCTTCAGTTCTGGTACATACAACACATTAACCACCTCCAGAAAACTTCATGGCTTGAGTAGCAACATGACAGTCCTAACTCCTTCTATAACACACTTGGCATGAGTGCCAAGCTCCACATGTAGATATGAGTTTGTCTCTGACCATATGGTGAACAAATCATGTGTCCTCATCATATGATGAGAAGCACCACTATCCAAGTACCACTCACTCCTTGAGTTGGTGTTGGTAGAGGGGTAGGAGAAAATTGAGGATTCATTCTCAAACTTTGTTTCAAACTCATCTAGTTGTGTCTCCATTGATGTTGTTGTTTGCATCTTCCCTTGCATCAAACATCTCTTTGGCTATATTCCTCTTATATAAGTGAGGAATTATATTATCATTCATTGAATCTAAGAGTACCCTCTCGACTTTGATCTCCTTCTTTTGGTTAACTGCCAAATCTACACGATATGTTGGTGGAGCAACTACTTTGTGCAGTAACTCCCAAAGGTCATACTCCTTTAACACCAAAGTCACTCTTGCTTTCCAAGATAGGAAGTTGGATGCTCCATCCAATATTTATTCAACTCTCAATGATTTTGTTTCCATCCCTAAGACCTGATAAACTGCCCTAGAAATAACTCGTCAATGAAAATTTCCCCTATATTGACCTGTACAAACTTGTATGCACCTATCACCACTGAAACTCGCATATGTATGCAATTTTCCTTACTAAATCTCATGTATGTATGTGCTTGTGCTTACTGCAACCTGTGTATACACACTTGTCTCCAAATACACCTTGTATGTATGTGCATGTCCCTTATGCAACTTGTGTACAACTTTGTAAGACCACAAAACCTTAGTTCTACCTTAGTACGATTGTTTCCCTGAAATTTGTCCTTTGATTTCTGCCTGTTGGTTATGGATCTACTAAGATCTCCTGCAAATATGATAGATCTACTATCAACTGTTATGGATCTGAGATCTTTCTTCCTCTCAGAGCACACACTCTGATATCGTGTTGAAATCCCCTTACTCCAATCCTAGTTATCTTGTTATCTAGTGATTTCCTTACTACAAATAAAATTAGCAACTCACAAAACAAAAATACACTACTAAAATATTCAACTAAATAAAGATAACAAAAGCAAAATTGGAAACCAAATCATGCACAAATAATGGGCCACTAGGAAGTGCGCACCACTACCTTGGCCACTCATGATGAGGGGGTGCTCCATAATTAATGTTGCAGTTCACTTTAGCTATTCCTATTGTAATCTTTTAGTTAACTCCAGTAACTTCTACTGTAAACAACTAATAACAAGGAGGAAAAAGTCGCCTTGTTTATAAAAGGCACCCCTCTCTCAGTCAATAAAACCGATGGTTTTTATTATGATCTAATTGTTTTTTATTTTTATCACGTGTATTATGATTTTCTCTATTCTTTTTATGTGCCTTGAGTTTTGTTGTGTGAGTTTCAAATCTGCATGCAGATAAATTGGTATCAGAGCCTAGATATCAACAAGATTCTACTCACAATCAAGAATTAAATAGAAATCCATCCACCAGTTCCGAACAATTTTTTTTCATGGTAATATATTATCAGAACCCCAAGCTCTACTCAAAGTTTGAGTGCACCCTCCTCATGGTTTTTCAGTGTGCCCTTCTCAGGGACTTCTCAGCATTTTTATACACACCCTTCTTAGGGTTTTCCAGTGTGCCCTCTTGTAGTGTGCCTAACCTGTCAAAGGCTTCTCTTGAGAGTGAACGATGTTGCCTCGTAAAGAACCATCCATAGAGGAATTTGTCTCTATTGTGTTTGCACCAATTCATGATTTAGATCTTTCTCTTCATGAATTACTCTGTCTGTAATAGGGGCGAGCTCCAACACCCATGCAACTCGATACGCATTTTCAACTGCGCAAATTTTCATGCCAAATGAATAGAGAAATGGTTGATTCTTGTATATGCAAACTCTCCACCTACTTTAAGACATGTCTCAAGATGGAAGAGGACATGAATATTCATATCCCCATCCTTCGGTTGGAGGGAATTGCAAAATCTTGTTGGGATACTCACCTTGAGAATTATGTGTTGGTTAGTGAGCTCGAAAAGCCAACAACTACAATGTTTTCATGCCTTACTTCTTGGGAAGACTTTTGTCAGGCCTTACGAGACTGCTTCTATCTCCATAACCTTCTTGCTAAATGGTTGCAGCTACGACAACTCTCCAATCAGTCAGTAAAAATCTACATCGATGTCTTCTACAAGTTGCACATCCATCTGCACATTTCCGACCTGGAAGAGGTACTCATTGTCAAATTTAATTATGGTATGTTAATGATTTTTTATGGTGAAGTTGATTTGTTTGAGAGTCCTTCTTTAGACAAGGCCTTTCTCCGAGCCTTGACTATGGGGCGTAAAGTATCTCCTCGAATCCCCTCTCCTCAACCCTGACCTGGTCCTTCTACCGTTGGTCCTTATCATTCTCTTGTTTCCCCTACTTATCCATCCACACCCATAAATGTGCCCTGGTGTATCTTTCACAAGACCAACTCACATGCATTTTCTGACTATGGAGCACTTAAAAACCTTCACACCAACAACAACTTATTTTCATAGGTTGCTCAGCCAGATTCCCTTGACCATCCTAAACTCGTCTCTCTCGACAATCCTACAAAATTTGACCCCTCTTTGATCCTGATGACCGCTAATGAACCCATCCCCTCTAGTGCACCCCTATTTATACATAATTTCCACATTAAGCCTGAGTTGGCTACTCTAATCCTGGACAACGAAAGCCAAAAAACCTCGTTGCTCGGGATTTTGTACAACACCTTCAATTACCCACCACTCTGCACCCAACTCCATATCATCTCGACGAGGTACAGAAGGGAGGCATGTGTCTTACTGTCTCCCGGTGTTGTGCAGTGACCTTTGTGATTGGCCCTTTCCAGGATATTGTGGTCTGTGATGTCTCCCCCTCAAATTGTGTAGATTTTTTACTTGGCCTTTCCTACTAATAGGCCCAACACATTATGTACCATGCTAAAACCCATCAATACCACCTGCAACAGGAGGGGCACACCTATGTGCTTACGTCCTCTGCTCTTAAATCCACCAGCCTATTATTAGACCTGCAGATGTTAAGAAAGTCAGCATGAACAAAGACATCTCTCTATGATTAGTGCACAAAGATGGATTTGAAAACTAGCTACAATCAAGTTCGCATGAATGCAGTCGACCTATGGAAAACCACTTTCAAGACCAAGTTTGGGATTTTTGAATGGTTGGAAATGCCATTTAGGCTAAAAAATGCGTCGACCACATTTATGAGGTTAATTAATGATATCTACTGGCCACACTTGGGTAATTTTGTGGTTGTTTATATTGATAATATATTGGTATTCAGTAAGTCTTGGGCAGAGCATCTTCAACATGTCCACAACAACCTTGAGCTACTGTGGGCGCATAAGCTTTCGGTAAAGGAAAATAAATCATATTTTGGATAGACATCAGTTCGTTATTTGGGTTTCATTTTAGACACAGCATGGGTTCACCCAGATCCATCTTGAGTACAGGTTTTGGCAAAATGGCCAGCTCCCTCTAATGTGCATGACCTCATGATTTTCATGGGTGGTATCAATTTCTACAAAAAATTTGTCTCCCATTTTTCTCAGCTGGCATGTCCTCTACACTAGCTCTCCAATCACACTAAATTCATTTGGAATGTAGAGGTTTTACGCCACTTTTCCAAGCTTAAGATGACATTATGTTATTCCCTCATTCTCCATTTTCTGGATATGACTCAACCTTTTTAGATTGAGATGCATACATCTCAATTCGCCATTGGGGTTGTTATTAAATAGGGAGGTCGCCCAGTGGCCTACCATTCAGAAACTCTTGCAGAGGCCAAAGTTAATTAAAATACCTATGATAAGGAATTATACAGTTTGGAATAGGCATTGAAGTAGTGGCACCATTAAATTCTTGACAAAGAAACAATTCTTCACACAAATCATCACCCCCTGATCTTCATCAATTTGTAGAGCAAGATTCAAGAGCAACACCATATGAACTGGGATGCTTATATTTAGTAGTTCCATCTAGTAATCAAATACAAGATGGGTACCACTAACAATATTGTTGACTTGTTAAGTCGGTCACCTACTCAGGTCCTACACATTTTAGTAGTGCATTGTGCAGCATATGATGCTTGGAAAGACATGTATGCAGTAGATCCATGTTTTGGTGAAATTTGAGGCGCATTGCAGTAGCCTGCAATAATCAATCAAAATCCCTTTATATATTATACTATCTATGATGGTTGGATTTACAAACTCAACCAATTGTGTGTGCCATAGTATGGAGATCATCTTATTCTCATCCGTGAAGCACATGCCTCTGCATTCAAGGGGAATTTTGGCATAGCCAAGACCATCCTCAATCTGCAGAGCCACTTTTATTGGCCTACACTACCCAAACACATGGAGAAAATCATTTGTGCTTATTCTCTATGTTCACAAAGTAAGCCATCCAACCGCAAACATTGTTTGTACCAGCCTTTACTAGTGCCCTCTCGTCCTTGGGAATCCATTTCCATGGATTTTCTAAGTGGAATTCCTACCACTCTCCACAAACACAATCCTATTTGGGTAGTCATTTGTTGTCTTTCTAAGATGGCTCTTTTTCTCCCCTGTCATAAGACTATCTTTGCTACTCAGACCGCAGAAATCTTCTTTCATCATATTTGGCCTCACTTCGGATTGCCCAGTAACATTAGTTTTGATAGGGACTCTCACTTCCTCAACACCTTCTGGCGTACTCTCTGGTCCCTGCTAGGTTGCCAACCATGTTTTTCCACTGCCTTTCACCCCCTAACCAACGGGCAAACCAAAGTTGCCAATCATACTCTAGTCCACTCCCTTTGCAGCTATTTTGTTAAAAATAAAAATGAGACTCTTATCTACATATTATACAACATAGTTACAATCGGGCCACACAATCCTCCATTGGTTTCTTGCCCTTTGAATTTTATTATGGGTTTCAACACCTTGTGCCCTCAGAAATTCCCATCACCCTCGACCCTTCGGCGTTTTCACGTCAACAACAGGAACACCACTCAACGCAGCATTTTATCCACCATATCGCACAACGTCGTACTCAGGTAGCAGTTTCCTTACAAGCAGCCAAAGAATGTGCAAAACAATGGCATGAAAATCATCACATGCAATTGTTCTTTTAGTCGGGAGATCGTGTGTGGCTATTGCTATAAAAGCACCGCTTCAAAGGCCAACACCATAAGCTGCACCCACTGTGTTATGGCCCATACATTGTTCTAGAATGCATTGGCGAGAATGCCTATCGCATGGACTTGCCTTCACAGCTCAGCATCCATGATTTGCTCAATGTAAACAATCTCAAGTTATTTAAACCACCTATGCTTGAAAAAACTATCACAATCCATCATCCGATGGATAATATTCCAAATTTTCAACCTCATTTGTTCACCGATGCCATTCTTGACTCCAAGACCTAGACCATTCGCCAACAAAAATATGTTTCCTATATTGTGGTTCAAAAGGGACAGCCACCAGCTCATGCCAAATGGATGTCTACAGAGACATTGTAGCGCCATTTCCCTCATTTTCTAGTACAAGCAAGGATGCTTCTGGATCTAAACAGGGAGGAATTGGGCCATCATGAAGTGCACACCACTTCCTTGGCCACTCATGATGAGGGGTCACTTCATAATTAATGTTGTAGTTCGCTTCAATTATTTATACTGTAGGCTTTTAGTTAACTTTGATAACTTCTATTGTAAACAACGAATAACGAGGAGGAAAAATATGAACTATTTATAAAATGTGCCCCTCTCTCACTCAATAAAATCGATGGTTGTTATTATGATCTAATCACTTTCTCTCTTTATCGCATGTATTTTGTTTTTCTCTGTTCTTTTTATGTGCCTTGAGTTTTGTTGTGTGAGTCTCATATATGCATGCATATCAAATAAACACCAATATTTTTGGGTAAATACCCCTGGAAAAACCCTGGAGGAAAGACCATTGTTTAGAATGATTTTATTATGATAAAATCATGGCTCCCATAACATGGATAATGGCCCACTGAGAGGAATACAACTGCAGACAAACCTGGCAAAGTCTGTTATGTTGTACAACCCAAAACTGACACAATTTCCCAGGTGTACGCACATTTCCTTAAGAAAGCCTACATATATGTGTCTGTCTCTACTGACGTAGACCATGTACACACATAAAAGGATCGTACAGAAAACTATGTACGGCTCAACACTTCCATGTGGCTTCACTACGTGGAAACCCACTTGTCACTACCTCTGTTCTCTCTTCTCCTTGAGTTGATCTCTAGATCAAAGTCCTTGTCCACCTATTCAAGATCTCCTTGAATCACAGTCCTTCATGATTCAACCTCTCAAGTTTGTCAAGTATTAAGTGTCTTCACCTTTACCCTAGCCTTGATTTTATAATCTTGAGTTATAACATAACCCTAATCTCCAAAGTGATTGACGGTTGAGATTACTTCTCACCTCACTTGAGATCAATGGCTAAGATTAAATGCTAATTACTTTTATCATTTCCTTAAATAACTCAACTAATTAATAAAAGAACATTACTTGGATAATTCCTATAATTAAAGTAAAGTCAAGGATAAAAGGCTTTGGACGATTTCCACATGTCTAGACACATAGACCTATGCCGAAATACATGTCTGATGATACCAAACATTAACAATTGTTGATTGGAATCCTAATGCATTGTCTTGTTATATATTTTGTGGATTCATTAAAGTAAATCATATGATTTCATGGTTTTATTTCACGTAAATAGGTTTACTTTTCATCATTTGGGATACTATACAACAAAGAACAGTCGAAAAAGTGCACAAATCCCTAAGAATTTAGGGGAAACCAAATCAAAAGAATTTAATAAATCCATAATTTTGTTCTACACTATCATTGTCCTAGGAAGCTCATCTTGTTGGTGTTCAAGAAGTCTATCATTAATTAAAGCGGGCACATGATGAAATGCCATGGGGATAGGAGCTTTATAACCAACCATTAATTTCAGTGTGAAAAGAAAGGCACCTTCATCTTTGGAGACCAATAAAAAGATGACAAAAACCTATAATTGGAGGACCAAAGTTACACAAAGAAACATGGTAATGCATTAAAATAAAGTTGAGAAGTGGTGGTGAAAATATTAGAGCTTGCTTGTCCACACCTTGCACAGGAACCTAAAGATCATGTTGGAATGTGCCTTGTATTTAGACCGATGAAGGGAAAAAAGCATATGGCAAGACCTCAACAATGGACTTAACAATAATTTAAAATAGTATCTCGAAAATCATCCCCGTCATACAATGTTGCAGATACAACTTCATGAATCATAAACAATATGCTCTACTTTCCTTTGAATATATAATGATTCCTAGATGGTTGTTTTAGATCTATATGAGGTATGTCCAATAATGAATACCCATTCATTCGTGTGATAAAAATATTAGCAACACCAAGGTCCAAAGGAGTACCAAAAGGCATTAAACTATTAATAATGTCATGTACGATTGTAGGTCCAAATGAAGGGTTTCCTATGCCTCCAAAAGCAAATGAGCCACTGCTTGCAACTACAAAGCCACCAAAAGAAAATTTGATAAAGGTCAAGGATGTAGTACCCCCAAACACAAGTTTAAATGAGGGCAATGTTGATTGTGTAGTTGGTGTGGTGGAGATCCAAAATACTGGCCCAAGCCAAATGACGAAGGGCTACTTGAACCAAATAATGAATTGTTAGTAGAACTAGACAAGGCACTATGGACACCAAATGTAGCACCAAATGAGGAGCTACTTCCACCAAATGAGAGAGAAATATAAAAACTGAATGGGGCGTGCTCATAGTGACAAAGGAAGATGTAGAATTGGAACCAAATGTTATGACCAAATGTTACGATCAAATGAAGATGCAACACTTGAACTATATTGAAGACTATTGGTTAATCCAAAAGAGGGAGATGTACTAGAACAAAACTAAGAAGCACTTCCTAAACTAAATGAAGTGTTTCTACCATTGAAGCGGGAAGTGCCAATAGAATTGATTGAAGATTGCCTTGCAACACCAAATGTAACTATGGTGTCAAACCCAAATGCAAGAGTGATACTAGGGTTGAGGCAGAAAGAAGGTACATCATATGAGCATGATGAAGAAGGTGGACATAAGCCAAATAAGCTTCTCAAAGCACTAAAATTTTATGCAAATAAATTTCACGCTATAAAATGGAGCACAACTAGAGAGTAAAACAAACACAAAGCAAGTTCAAAATAAACCCTGGTGATTTACTCTAGAAACCCTTTATCCAAAATATTAGCTAAAAATATATCTTCATTAATCCCTTGGAAAATCCACCCAAGTTGTGTCCAAGTAGGCCAACACTTACAACTTAATCCCCTTTACAATGGAGTATGTTGAGGCTTTAACTAAACTTCCTGACAGGTGAATACCATGGGCCCGTAAACCACCAACAATAAACCCATCACTGACTTAATCAAGGTTAATCTAAAACACTCTTGACTGCATCAAGATTAACCTAACATTCCCCTCTTTACACTTGACTTGGGGTAAACTCCATGCCCCCTCAAAGTTTATAACTATGTATCTAATATTACAACAAACTCCTCTTAATTGTGTCACTTAGGTCTATGTCTAGACCTTACACCAATGAACCAACAAACCAAGGGTTTCCATGCCTAAACATGGCCTTATGTATCCATATACCCATTTACATATAATTAAATCCATGTTTTTCATCTATTGGCATACATGTGATTGTGTGAATGTTCCACATCGATCCTTAAGTTACCTCTCTATTTGTATTCTCACAATCATCACAGTGCTTCTAGTCTATCACTCCTTGAGTTATTTTGATTTATTTTCATGCTAGAATCACAATATTCTCTAGCCAAGGGCTCCAAATCACTACAAACTAATCATCCAATCTCTCACATGGATATCAAACTCTCCATGATTTCCATGAGACTAGGAAACCATCATAAGATAACCACCATCATGAGTCAATAATTTCTCCTTTCGACCCAATCGGTACTACTATTAACAATAACACCCAATCTTTATATTTGCTAGTGAGGTATATGCAAACATCAATAACACCTAAGGGAAGTGGCATAGCCAAGGGATTGTTGAGCAAAGAAGGGGCACACTTCCTTGGGTGTGACAGGTGCATGGGGAATGAGGGACTATGGGCTAGTTGCAACAATGGGCATCTAAGACCGGGAAATTTTGTTGAGTTTTAGGCCATAGCTTGTCGCTAGGAACCTGTTTTCCTTGGTGGAGTTGAGCCCCAACTCAAGGGTGACCTATTGTTGAAATCTTATGAGCAACAACATCTATGGCTGGAATGAATGTCTAATTCAAGGTCGTAGTTGGTGACTTTCATTTAATATAAGTGTTCTCTATGTGTTTGTCTTTTTTACTGAGCATATTTGACTATGTTTGACATATGTTAAATTCTTGTATGTGTTGCATATGAGTAATTGTGGTCATTCTTTTGTTGTTGTTTGTTCAAGTAAGTACGGTGCACTTAGCCTGTATTTGTAGTTGTGCATGGATATGAAAAATGTGGTAGTATTTCCTGTTAAACAAACCTTATGGTTCTAGTTATGAGTCGTGAAGAAGAAGACTAGATGGTCGGGTGCACATGATAGTAACATGTGTGCTTCGAAGGCTGAAACTCATCAGTGTGTAGTTAAGGAATTGGATTGTGTGCATAGTGAATTCAGGAGTGGTGCACATCGCCCAGATGGATGTGTGCACAGTTAGGCTATGTGGTCAATATGTTGGTGCGCACCGTTGTTTGATTTTATTTCACTGCTAAGATTGAGTTGTAAGAAAAAAGGTTGCTTTCATTGTTACAAGTTATGTGGTGTAGCTCAAGTTTGGGCTGAGCGCATTACTTCAAATGAAATTGCGTGGATTATGCTAAAATAGATTATGCGCAGTGTACCTCTAGAGTAAAATTGGTCATTGGTTTGTTGGGAATGTTATAGTTTGGTTGACTTAGAGCATGTGTAAGGTGGTAATGGGACTCAATAGGAGACCGGGTACATTACAAAGTGGTATCAGAACTATGTTAGACAATTTTATGGAGTGACGTGGCCCAGAATGGGTTGGCTGGGGACATTATAATTTATCCTTGATAACATTCATAAAGTAGATCCCATGTGGCCTTTTACTCCCTGTAGTATGCGCCCTCTCCCATGGCTTGGATGTCCACACAAATTACCATAATATCTAGAAGAATCTCAAAGATATGTATGCTAGTATACCATTCACTCAATCAACACACATAACCTCAATCAAGCAACATGGGTAGATAACTCACTCGATGGATTTCTGAAGCACGACTAGCACATAATTAGTATACATAGAAGATCTAACCAAGAATCTCATAGATTTAATATGAATCAACACTCACAAAGACCACTACGCATCAAGAAACATCATTTATTCAACTAATAGGCTCCACGAGTACTAACACATGCCAAATCCAACCACTACACATCAATCTCAACACCAATAAAAATAATGGTGCATCAATATACTACTAACATATGTAGGCTATGCACTCAATGGTTCTTTCGAAAGCATTAATATGCTTCTCAATGCATGAGTAAGCACTTAGCTCGCACACCCTACTAAGCCTTACACATCACATAGATCTCCAAACAACTCCAACTATCACATCAAGGCCACCATCCAACCACATCAATGCCCATGTCTCATCATTGCATGAACTAATGCAATTCACCATTCAATCCCTACATGGCCCATAATCTTGTGGCCATTCACCATTTGATCCCTACACAACCCATAAGGTCATTAAGGTCATTCCATGACCATCTATGACCATGGTACATGTTATCGCGGGATTTGTACTTGTGCCAAAGCCCCACACAAGTCCTCAAATCCACGTAACTACAAGATAACCCACCATTGTCACCTTAGTAGGAAATCCCCACATTTTAGGGATGGATGAGGTCCAGCCTGGGGGAGGCATCCTCGGTAACCTCAAGGGATTGGATAGGAAGGATGTAGCCAAGTTTGGAGGTCCCTCTCACTGGTTACTTGTGTCAAAAGGTCCATGTCTATGAAATTGAGGTAAAGGAAGATATTTGGGTACCTGCCTGGAACAAGAACAATTGCAACATATATGTAGTGATTTCCAAGTACCAATATGATAATATCACTTCAACAGACAATAGATAACATAAATATATGGTGGTTTATGTAAAATTACAGATAGATGATGGTTTATAACAACAATTAGTATTTTGTAACAACCACAAGAAATATAGATCAGAATTGCATGAAAAGACATTGAAAAATCAACATTTATCCAATAGATCAATTAGCACTTATTCCAAGCAATTGTTTAGTATGTTAGCTATGAGTTAGAGTGAATTATGCATAAAAATGAAGCAAATTATATGGTTGTAGTAGTGTTTTGCAACAACAACAATAAATTTAGTAGATTATGCTATGCTAGGGTTAGAAAATGTTAGTGAAAGCTTTAGAGAATATAGTTTCAAAGTTTGTTTCATCAATACCTTCACAAGAGAGCAATGATACTAGTGCCTTTTGGGCTACAGAGTCAATTACAACGGCAATAAGCACTTCGATAAATAATGATAATAATGTCTAAGGACGAGGACTTGAAATCTAAAGTGTTAGCACCTTAGGGCCTTAGATTTCAAGAAAAAATTGCTAGAGTGCAAACACCCTTGGGCTCTAGCAATTCTTACTTCCCTTCTTAGATTCTTCAAAATAATTATGACAAGATTCTAGAAACAAACTCCTAAAGTGCTAGCACTTTAGGGCTTTAGGAGTTTACCCTAGATGAGGTTTCTTAGCAAATAAATGCATGACATATTCTAGAGAGAGGAAGAAACACCTTATGTTCCTCTCCTAGGGTTTACACAATAAATATAGCTTCACTATGAACAAGTAAAATATACCATTAACATTCAACACATGAAAGAAATTGCATATTTTACTTACTTCACCAAGCATGAACCAAGCACAAACCCTAGTTGCAGAAATTTCACCAAGATATGAGCCAAGAAGCATCCACAAAATGTCCTCCAAGAGGTGCGCACTAGTGAAAGAGACTAATATGCCCAAAGATAGCGAAAATTTCAGATCCAATCCTCTTGTGTGAGGAAGAGTTGTCCTAAAAATTAAATGTCAAGAGGCTTATTTATATGGAGCCTCTTGACCTAATTTGTCCACTTTAATTATCAACACAAAATTATAAGAGGGTCAACCCCCTCAATCATGTTGAAATATTGTAACTACAAAGAATATTCTTGTTATTATTGATTTATTTTATATCAAATCCCCTTTTGTGGATTGATCTTGTCAGGATTTGTATATGACCAAATCCCCTTTTGTGGATTGGTAAAACCCTAATTAAATTATCTTAATTGAAGAAGTCGGCTCAGCTTGGTGAAGAGACACAACCCTAGCGCATGTGAGCTAGTATAAATAAGAGAGGATGATGCCTCATTCACTCACTCACTCAAGTTACTCATCTAGTGCGCAAGTTTGAAGGAATTTGCAATTGTTGGAAGAAGAATAGAGAGAGGTGCATTACTCAGTGGTGGATATCCTCATGTGTTTGGCCTTTTATCTTGGCATTGTATTGGCTATCTATATTACATAATTTTTTGTTGGGTTTTCTCCCCTATGAGGGTTTCCCAGGATAAATGTTATGTACCTTGTGATTTTGTTTCTTTCAGTGATCCTGCTTATGCTATTATTGTGTAGTAAAATTGAAAAGAAACTAATAGCAGCTCTAAATTTAACATGGTATCAGAGCTTGACTAAATAGAGCACCTTTCACTGGGTAACCAAAAATGTCATTGTTGTCGTACAAGAAAATTAGGGATATTAATTGGAAGAGAATTCCAGCCTAAAATCCATCTAGGGAAGTGTGCCCTGGCCTAGCTAACTCATTGGCACCTTGAGCGCACCTTTTCAGTGGCTAGAGCCTCCAAAAATTCAAACCCTAGTTTTGGTTGGTACCAAAAAATCAGGAAACCATAACCAATACCAGAAATACTAGTCCAAAAATGGCGCAGGTCAAGTTTCAAGGGGTAAAACTTGAAATTTCTAAAACAAACAGCTCTAGCCTACTCGCCTCAACCCAACGCATCTAGTCCCTGGATCAAGATTCCAAAATTTGAAAGTTGAAAAATTAGAGTTTCCTCATAAAACCCTAAGTTGTTGTTACAGTTGCAGTACCATCTACAGTTGTAGTTGCAGTACCAGTTACAATTACAGTTGCAGTGCCAACACCAACTACAGTACCAGTTACAATTACAGTTGCAGTGCCAACACCAACTGTAGTACCAGTTACAGTAAAATTTTCTGTGAAGTGTTGGGATTGTTGTGTTATTGTCCTAGTGCACCTTACCCTAGCAAGATATTGTCAGAGGTATGTACTTACATGTGTTTAAAATGCATTATTATTCTAAAGGGTACTTGCAGGAGAAGGGATATTTTTCCATAGATTCAGAAGGATCTCAGATCCAGCACATTCAGAGGAATAGTTCACCTCATGTTTGATCATTTTATATGAATCTATTCGTTATGACATTATCTTGACATCTAGGTTGTATGTTGAAGTTATGAACATCATACTAACCCTTGGTCAAATTAAAGACAAGGTATTAGATTGAGATTAGAGTTTATTCTCTAACTTCTAGACTTATGTCAAGATAACATATTATCTTAGTTCGAAGGACAGGTTGAGAAAGCACTTGTCATCTTGAGTGAAGGAGACTTGAAAGAAAAGAAACACCCTCATTCTTGAGGACAAGACTCCAGGTTCCAGGTTTGATTGATTAAGTTGATGAGATTCAAAGTCGCATATGACAAGTTGATAACTACCTCATTACAAGTAAACACTATAGTTGAGGTAACAGTCTTTGAAAAGTATTATACTTGGTAGCATGTGAGCACATTGAGATAAGTGTTTATTGTAATCATTTACCAGATACAACTAACATCTCCTCTAGGAGAAACCTCTTGTGTTGGTTCCAGGTTACCATGGAGGAACGTTTGATCACAACACTAAAAGAGTATAGATCTCATTTCGTATTGTATTTCTTACTTTTGATCTTTGTTTCAAGCAGGTCATAATTGATAGTTATAAAGGAGCTACTATGATGATTATTCATGTTATTGTTATCAAAAGAGTATTATTCTTGCTTTTTGTTTTGTTGACCTTGTTTAAGGTCACAGGTGATAACCCTGAGGAAGCTATAGTGAAGGTTACAGAAGGAAACAGATTAGATGAGACATAAAGAGGTTGTACAAGGAAACATATTAGATGAGACATGAAGCAGTATGTACATCACCATATACATTCATGTACTAAAGAAGATGAAGAAGAAGTTATCTTTTGAGATATAGAGTATCTCATATGGATATTGATTGTAAGGAGCAGAAGGCTCTAAAAATGACCAAACATTAGAACAAGAAATCACAATAGACTTGTTCAAAGGATAATGAAGCCACCTTGACAGGAAGCATAATTCGTGTGAAGTTTGACTCAAATTTTCATATTTAGACTTGGTATTCAACATCAAGTATATCCTGTAGAGATGATGAAGTCCTTGTAGACTCAGAAGAAATCAAGATTCAGAGTAAGCCTGATCTCAGAAAGGATAAGATGAAGAGACATATTCCAAAACTGGGAGACAAATGCCATGAGAAGACTAGATCATAGCTTAAGAGACTTCTACGAGATATGAAATCTCCTGGGAAGATTCCCCTGTTTCAGTGACAGAGAAGAAAGCCAGCCAGAAAGATTGGGATATGAATTTTTCTGTGAGACTAGAAGGGAAGTCAGTGTGGAATTCAAGGATTGATCTAACAGATCAAACATGTTGCAGATGTACAAAGACTGAATTGTGTCCAGAGAATTCTCCCAGCAAGAGGGAGAAGACTATGATGAGACACTTACTCCAGTAATTGAAGAAATAGTTTCAGTATTCATGAAGGCAACCAAAACAACCATGATTGTATGAGATTCAAGGGGAGCAATCCCTATATTTGAGATTGAGTTATCTCCAATGCCAGTTGGTGTAGTACATTAGTTGGGTCTTGAATACATAACTACAATAGCAGATAGACTTACCTCCATAAAAGAAGAAGAGTTATTTTTAATATCAGTTATTGAGCCACTCTCAGTTTCAGATGAAGTTGTTGTCATGATGAAGTAAAGGAGTTACTCTCAGATTTCAGCAGTCATAGTGAGAATGAAACAGTCATTCTCAGCTTCAGAGCATTTGCAGGTGCAAAGTCCCAGTTCCAGAGGAACATTTGTAGAGAGAGTAGAGCACATACCCTCAGGTAGTAAGATAGATATTGCTTTGCAGAAAGCACATAGAGCTAGCACATGATTGTTGGGGTTGAAGAAGTGTACCAGGATGGTACAATGTGAGGTGGAAAATTGGATTTTAAGATTGAATATAAAAATAATCATGTATGCAGGATGAAGGAAGCTTTGTACGTGTTGAAGCAAGCTCCTACAGCTTGGTATAACATAATTGACAGTTTCCTGACGAGCTTGGGATTTTCCAAGAGTAAAGTTGATTCTAACCTTTACTTCAAGGTTATGAATGATGTTCCAGTGATGTTGCTACTATATGTAGATGATTTTTTTTTACAGATGAATAAAATCTCATCACAGATTGCAAGAATAAGCTCGCTACAGAGTTTGAGATGAAAGAACTAATGCATTATTTATTAGGTCTTGAAGTTTGGAAGAACCCAAAGAAGATCTTCCTTAACTAAGGGAAGTAAGCAGTTGAAATACTGAAGAGGATTGATATATTGGAATGTAAATCTATGAACACACCCATGGAAAAAAAGTTGAAGCTCCTGGTTGATACTTCCCTAGAATTGGTTGATGCTACATTGTACATACAAATCTTTGGATCATTGATGTATCTGATGAATACCAGGCCAGATATATGTTTTGCTATGAACACCCTAAGTCAATATCTGGTAGAGACCAAACGTGTTCACCTTGTTCTGCAAAACATGTGATGAGATACCTTAAGGGTACATTGGACTTTGGTCTCTGTTATAATGGAGATCATGACTTCAGACTGATTGGTTCTACTGATTCAGATTGGGATGGAAGTGTTTCTGATAGAAAGAGCACTTCATGATGTTGTTTCAGTTTTGGGTCATCCATGAATTCATGGTAGAGTAGGAAGCAATTCAGTATTTCTCTCAGCACGACAGAAGCGGAATACATTGTTGCATGTTCCGCCAATTGTGAAGCCATATGGCTTCAGAATTTGTTGACAGATCTATTTGATTTGAAGATGGAAGCAATCGTGATTCTATGTGATAACCAGAGTTGCATAAATATGATGGAGAACCTTGTGTTTCATGACAAGGCGAAGCACATAGAAATACGGTATCACTACATTCGTGAAATGGTGCAGAGGGGAGCCATAAAGCTCCAATATGTTGGCAGGTTGAAAATGTTTTGACCAAGCCTCTGTCTCATGTAAAGTTTGAGCACTTTTGAGACAAGCTCGGCATAGTCCGAAAGGACCTCCCTCGAAAGGGGGAGTGACGTCGATGATACTATGGTATCCTGACCAACATTGGGTAGCTCAGTTAGAATTTTATATCCTAGGGGACTGATCATCCCTGGATAGATCCCAAAGGTCCGGTAAGGATGGTCTGTCAGAGTACTTGTGCATGTATATGCTAGCTATGGTCAGTAGTGGTAGCTCTGTTAGGATTTTTATAATCCTGTGGAATCTTATGATTCCTAGGTAGATCTTGAAGGTTCGGTAAGGATGGTTTTTCAGAGTACCACGTGGTAGCTCTGTTGGGAGTTTAAATCTTAGGGAATCATATGATTCTTGGGAAGCGCCTTAGGGACTTTCAGAGTACCAAAAAATGTTGTTAAACCTGCCTCATTTTGTTGCCCCGTGATGATGATGATGATGATGATGATGTTGCTCCAGCCTTCGTGTTGTGATGATGTTACTCCAGCCTTCGTGTTGTGATGATGTTGTTGCTCTAGCCTCGTGTTGTGATGATGTTGTTTCTCCAACCTCGTGTTGTGATGATGTTGTTATGAAGTTGTCATATCAACCTCGTGTTGATGAAGTTGTTATCTCAGTCGTGTGCTGATGATGTTGATGATGTTGTCATCTCAACCTCGTGTTGATGATGTTGTTATCTCAGCCTCGTTTTGATGATGTTGATGATGTTGTTGTACCAACCTCGTGTTGTTGATGTTGGTGTACCAGCCTCGTGTTGGTGATATTATTATTCTAGCTTCATGACTATTGATGTTGATGCTTCAACTTTGTTAGCACATAATCATGTATGGGGTACTTTCCTAAAAGAAGCATCCCTTGAGCAAAGAAAGAGATTCGGAAAACCCATTTTTCCAAAGTTTAGAGGGTGGGTGCGTCATTTTAATGAGCAGGCAGTTTCGGACGGTCGAGATC
>JASDQU010106771.1:28930-48528 GCA_032191745.1 Picea mariana | reverse complement strand
CCCCTTGCCATTCTGCTTTTAATAAAAGGGGGGGGGGGGTCTGGAATGGTGGCGTATTGACGTGGGGGGGCCCTTCCTGTCGTGTCGCCTTCTGTACCGCTTTCTTCCCTGCCATATGTTTTCCACTTGACCGCGTGATGAGGCTCGTTCCCTTTGTCCCCACCTCATCCTCCGACATCTGTTCCGCTCCCTTCCACGTCAGCCTCCCATAAATAATGTGTCCCCCATTACCCCTTTATTCTATCACCTTCGCCCTTTCTTCTTGCCATGTGTCTCACCCCTGTTGTTTCCATGATCACTCCCTTTCCCCTTTCCACGCCAAGCATGCCATATCTTCTGCACCCTATCTAATAGACCGTTCAGCTGATCCAGGTAGCACCATGAGGAGACCTCCATGTCCTGGAAGGCAGAACTGACCAGGATTGTTCCCGATCCCAAGAAAGCAGTTATTGAAGTTGTTGGAGGTGGTTAGACATCATCTCCATCATAAATGGAAAGTCCGACAAAGGATTAAAAGTAGGTCAACTCATCTGTAGGACAGTCAGGAGTCTAATTGCATCTGTCATAAGTGCACGATCGTCCAGAGTCTGCATGCACAGACTGCCATAAGACATGCAGACGCAATGTTTTTAATGCAGTGTCTCGTTTTCTTTGTTGTTGTTTTGTTTTGAGTATATGTAGGCGTTTTCGTCATTTTGTAATCTATGTTGAGCTAGGCTCCCGATTGTAAATTTTTAACGAAGCACTGGTTGCTCTGGTTATGTATTGGCACTTGAGACTTCTTGCCTTATGAATGTCAGCTTCTTTCCATCTCTTTGTTTACACTGTGTTAGAACAGCTCGGAATTGGAGGATCCAGTAGAGTTGCGTTGTTATAGGATGATGTAGGTTGGATCATTGTAATAGTTGCATTGTCTCTAATCAGTTCTTGTATTTTCTCAATGCCGAATGATTTGGAATTGGAGGATCCAGTCAAGTCACCTTTCAGTTCCTCGAAACTCAGAACCAAGAGGATCTTGTATTCTGAGCTTTTCTTCCTCAAGCTGTTGAAAGGCCTGATGCCCGAGGCAGTCTTGCTCACTCTCCTCACCAAGTCTTCCACCTTCTCATTTTACAGTCAACTCACTGACAGAAGTTAGATCAAGACCTCCTTTGTTTTTTACATACCAGGCCTGGTCCCTGAGTTAGAGTGATACCTTCCTGGGTCTCTACCCATTTGATCACCCATTAAATTTATTCGTGACATAAACTGATGGGCGTTGGGCTCTGCTCCTGTTGCAATCCAGGAGTGACTTCTGACACCAACAAACTTCATGCTGAAGATGATGTTGATGTTGCTACTTGAACTTCATGTTGAAGATGTTGAGGATGATGTATCAGTCTTGTATTGATTGATGATGTTGTATTAGTGTTATACTAATTGATGTTGATGCAGAGAATAATGATGATGATGCCATTCGAGCTCCATGCTGTGACTGGTGGTGTTATTCCAACTCCATGCTGTGAATGATGATGATGATACTATTCCAGCTCCATGTTGTGAACGATGATGATATTGATGATGATAAAAACTTCCGATGATTTATAGATGTGCCAATCAGTGTTCCAGATGTTGTTGATGTTGTTTCCCTCTCTCTCTCTCTCCTAATGATGTTGTATTGTAGAATACCCTTCTTGTTAAGGGGGAGTGTTGAAATATTATAACTGTGAAGAATATTCTTATTAGTATTGAGTTATTTCATATAGATCAAATCCCCTTTTGTGGATTGATCTTGTTGGGCTTTGCATATGACCAAATCCCCTTTTGTGGATTGGTAAAACCCTAATTAAATGATGTTAATTGAAGAAGTCGACCCATCTTGATGAAGAGACACAACCCTAGTGCATGTCAGCTAGTATAAATAAGAGAGGATGATGCCTCATTCACTCACTCACTCAAGTCACTCATCTAGTGCACAAGTTTGAAGGAAGTTGTAGTTGTCGGAAGAAGAAGAGAGAGAGAGGTGCATTTCTCAGTGTTGGATATTCTCTTGTGTTTGGTCTTTTATCTTGGCATTGTATTCGCTATCTATATTAAGGAAGTTTTTGTTGGGTTTTCTCCCCCATGAGGGTTTCCTGGGATAAATGTTGTTTACCTTGTGATTGTGTTTCTTTCAGTGATATTGCTTATGTTATTATTGTCTAGTAAAATTGAAAAGAACTTAATAGCAACTCTAAATTTAACAAATCATCCTTTAATTTTACAAAATTAATTTATTTTTCATAAAGTAAAATCCTAAAGGGTGATTCCATCCCTCTTTAGGGTGATGTTGAGGATGCTTAGTGGAATTTTGGGCCTCCAAAAGCCAATAAGTGTGCCACATATGCAAAATTATCACATCATATCCCTCTTCCACCAAGGTGTCACCATCAAACCCTAGTCCTCTATGTGGTGATGTCATGGGCTAGGTGGGTGATGTACAAGCCTCCAAAGGCTATCATTCAAGAGGGAAGAGGTGGGAACTCGTCTGTTGGCCATGCCAGAGTGTGTCCAAATGTAACGACCTCCTCCTTCAAGGTAGAAATCATTGTCACAAGATTTCCCCAAACGTGGGGTCTAGTATCCATACTTGGGCTCCAAAGCCCTCGAGAAGGTCCGAACATAGTCATCTCCTCATGAATACCAATCCATCGGGAAAGGTTCTGCAAAGACAAACAAATGAACCCTCCAATGGTCCATAATTCACAAGAATCATGCCAAGTAGGACACATCTAATAACAGAACCACCCAAACATGTGCATCAAACCCCCCTTTTCAAACTAAACAAATGCTCAAAGACCTTATACAATTTGTCAAATTTAGGTGTGGGAGGGGTGTCAAGGCATCCTATTGGGTAATTCAATCCCCAAGTCAAAGGTGTTTTGCAAGGGAAACCTATCTAAGTCATGTTTGAGTATGAGGTGGAGTGGGGTAAGACTTCTAGGTATGGGGTTTCATGACATACAAGGGCTTATATTTTCTCATTTATGGGTGTCTTTGTTGAGGGCTAGCCACATCCTTTTCCTCTTTTTGTTTTTTTAACATATGTTTCCAAGCCCTTTATTAGTCATTTATTTTGCATGTGTTTTCAAGTTGAATACAATAAGGGGCACTAAAAGGAAATACATATCCCACATATGCTCTACCTTGGTTTGCATGCTTTTCCAAGTTTAAGACAATAAGGGGCACTAAAAGGAAATGCATAGCCCACATATGCTCTACCTTGGTTTGCATGATTGATTAGTTAGTTAATTATTTTATGGGTCCCTCATTTTTTTGAGAAGTGTTTCGTTGTTCTTAGGATCCCAGGGCGAGCTTTTAATGCATGATGTTTTTTCTAGGGAACACCCAAGCTCAATGGCCCCTTCTTCTCATGAAACAAGGTACATGCCCTTCTTGGGTCAATAAGCCCGAAAACCCAAAAGATGAGGAGACGAAATGGAAGAAGTATGGAAAGTGATAAGTATGATCAGGAATGGTACAATGAGTCTTCAAGGAGCTACCCATTAGCACCCCATTCCTGAGGGTGACCAACTTAATAGGATGTGATGACACCCATCAAGGTTAAATAAGGCAAAGGGTACAATTTCCAAGAAAATGTTCTGTAATCAAGAAAGGATTATTTGTAACATATTCAAATGCTTCAATTATTAAAGTGACACTTAACATGAAACCAAACTTATTACCTCACGAAGCAAGACTTGTTTTCCTCTAGGGCCAGGCAGGTGTGATGGATGTTGCTTTGTTGTTGGTGATGATTGATGGTGCAAGTCAACATAGTAGGGGCCATGTGGGGATCTTCTAGTCAATATGGCTCTTGACACTCCATGTTTTCTACATGTGGGCCTCAATACATGATCTCCTTAGTTACCCTTAGGCTGGGGGGCGGGATAACATCAGGCTCCTACTTGGGGACATGTGGTCACTATAGAGCGCATGAGAACCTTAGCATATTTGGTATGATTGTGCCTACACACTCCAGCAAAATAGTCAGAGCATCGAGGGTGGTGCTATCACCCCTTATTCTTACGAAAAAATGCTAACTATCAAAATTTCAAAGCAAATGTTGATAAGAAAATTTTCCAATATATTTATTCTAACATATCAATATGATCATGTAAAAGATATCAATATGACATAGCAATGATGCAAGATGCAGGAAGATAATATGTAAACGATAAGAATGTATGTAATCTATACTATCATGATATGCAAGATGCAACATATATACAATGTGCAAGATGAAAATGCCTACCCTAACCTACTAACCCTACTCTACGTTAGGATCAATTCTAGGTGTAATCATATAACCATTAAAACCATTATAGCATTGTATTACAACTCCTACCTTTGTGCTTCATTGTAAACCATAACAAGAAAAAGTCAAGCACAAAAATAACATGACTTAGAGCATGCATCATATCATAACTAATCATAAAATATAACACATGGAGGTGGGAGGGAAGGAAAAAATCATGTGATGAGGCATCACCACAACCCTGCCCCATACATCCTATGACAAGGCCAAGAAAATCAGACGAAGGCAGGTCTTCATCCTCAATTACAAGGCTATCACCGGAAGGTTGAGAAGAGGGGATGAGAAGCAACCTATGGAAAGTTCTATGGTTTTCTATGGGAAAATAGGGCGCAAGGAAAGGGATGAAACTGGACATAGAGAAAAAATTCCACTCCCAACCAAAGGATTGTTGATTTTGTGTGTGAAACTGAAAAGGCCTATAACAAGCCAAAGATTGAAAGAAACTTTGTTTGATGGGAAGGTGACCATCATGAAATGAACCCCCAACCTTATATGTAGTAGAAAGGCCATATGAAAGTAGAGGAGGTTGGAAATTCTTGTCACAAAAATCCTACTCTAGGCAAACCATCTCCTCACCCTCGTCAAAATTAAAGCATAATGGAAATTGAAAATTCTCTTCGTAGAATAAATCCAAGTGCTCAAAAGGATAAATATCAAACTCTTTAGGGCACAACCAGAAATCATCATGAGAATGCTGGAAAAGGTCACCCCTAAGTGGTTGGAACAAATTCATAGGCATTTTAACTTCACATTGCCAAACGTCTGAATCAGTAGTAATCACACATGGTTGTTGTAAAGGCAATAATTGAAAATGACCTCCAATGTCCTAAATGAGATCTCCATCATGAAAAGTCACATCCCATTTACGTTTCCCAACACATATAAACACATAGATGTTTTCAATCACATTATCACCTTCATGGTAGCATGAATGGTCTAGTACATCCAAGGGTTCCTTTATTTCTTCACCTTACGAATCATAAAACAGAGCATGGTCAAAAACCTGAAAATGAAAAAGACTAACCACGTTCTCTTCTTCTTATGAAGGAGGAATGAAAGTTGGGATGACTTCATCAAATGGAGGAGTGGACACCATCACTTCATCCTCATGACTCACCCTTTCAAGCTCTCGTTCTTCAATCAGGTCTTTGTTGTCTTCACTAGAGTCATGGGATAATTCTTGCTCCTCTCCAAGGGGCTAGTAACCTTCTTCATAAATCTCTTCCTTAGGATCTTCCTTTCGAAATGAAAAATATTCAAGGCCTTCATCCAAGGCATGCTTAGGATTTTAAATGTCTTGGTTAACAAATTCTCCATTCCCAATAGGTTCCTTGTTGTGATCTTCCCTAAGTTCTTTTGCAATCTTAGTGGTAAACCCTTCATCATCCAAGACTGTTCTGAAATCTTGAAGAACATCTTCATATGTTTGATAATCTGGGTGCCAATACTCAATAAATATGCTAACAAGGTCTATGAGAGAAGATATTCCCTTTGGCTTACAACAATCATTGATCTGATTCCGTGCTTTTGAGGGGAAACAATATATGAATATTGTTAATCGTACATCTTCGTGAGGTGTTCCTACTTCATGTAGATGCTCAAGAAACCTTGAAATATGAAGGGTGGGAGAACCTCCTTCGAATTTTGGATAGTCGTCCAACCATCTTTTATCAATTTTGAACTCATTTGGATAACCATGAATATTCTCAAAATCAATGGAAGGAAATCTTTCATGGAGATCCATAATTCCATTTCTTGGAAAATAGCTCAAAAAGTATCAGTTGAGTCGCCAGATGATCCTTTTAGGATCATCAAAGGAAGTGAGGGAATCACCCTAAGTGGAGTCGCCAAGCAACCTTGTAGGATAAGGGATTCAGGAAAAAGCTTACCAAAATATGTGTCATTGAGGAAAGTCAAGTTGATTCTCCCCGGCAACAGCACCAAAATGTTATCGCAGGATTTGTACTTGTGCCAAAGCCCCACATAACCCACCATTGTCGCCTTGGTAGGAAATCCCCACATTTTAGGGATGGATGAAGTCCATCCCAGGGGAGATGTCCCTGGTAACCTCCATAGATCAGATGGGAAGGATGTATCCAATTTTGGAGGTCCCTCTCACCAGTTACCTATGTCAAAAGGTCTATGTATGTGAAATTAAGGCAAAGGAAGAAATTTGGGTGCCTTCCTGGAAAAAGAAAAATTACAACCTATATGTAGTGATTTCCAAGTACCAATATGATAATATCACCTCAACGGCTAGTAGATAACATAAATATATGGTGGATGATGTAAAATTGCAACTAGATGATGGTTTATAACAACAATTATTATTTTGTAACAACCATAAGATCAACATTTATCCAATAGATCAATTAGCACTTATTCCAAGCAATTTTTGATTATGTTAGTTATGAGTTAGAGTGAATTATGTAGAAAAATGAAGCAAATTAGATGGTTGTAGCATTATTTTTCAACAACAATAATAAAGTTAGTAGATTAGGTTATGTTAGGGTTAGAAAATGTTAGTAAAATATTTATTGAATAGAGTTTGAGAGTTTGTTTGATCAATTCCTTCACAAGAGAGCTTGAAACCCAAAAGATGAGGGAACGAAACGGAAGAAGTATGGAAAGTGATAAGTATGATCAAGAATGGTACAATGACTCTTCAAGGAACCCCCCAGTTGCAACCCATTCCCGAGGGTGACCAACTTATTAGGATGTGATGACACCAACCAAGGTTGAATAAGGCAAAGGGTGTAATTTCCAAGCAAACATTCTATAATCAAGAAAAGAATCTTTGCAACATATTCAAATGATTCAATTATTAAAGTGACACTTACCATGAAACTAAACGTATTACTTCATGAAGCAATACATGTTGTCCTATGGGGCCATGCCAGTGTGATGGATGTTTCTCCATTGCTGGTGATGATTGATGGTGCAAGTCAAGATAGGAGGGGCCCTACGAGGCTATGCTTGTCAATCTGGCTCTCGGGACTACATGTTTTCTACTTGTGGGAATATAGACATGATCTCCTTAGTTACCCCTAGGTTGGGGGGGTAGATAACCACCATTCATAATAGACACAAGGAGCTCCACATCCTATATATATGGAAACCTTACCCTAACACAGTGTCATCCTCTTCTTAGCATACATCCCAATCTACCTTCTTGTATTTCCATACTTTTCCCCTATTCTTCATGACGTCTAAGAAAAAGGGATCTATAATCGCATACATGCCCACAATGACATCCATGGTCCTCCACAAACCCATTTTTATAGGATTCATCAATCCTCCGCATGGGTTGGGCTCGATCTAGTAGACACAACTTCTTTAACAAACTTGTGTTGGTCTATTACACCACATAGTAGCCAGTTATATCTTTCAATACTAGCATACAACTGACCCTTGACAGACCATGATATATTCCACTTAAAAATTTCACATGTTTTTTTTTTTGGTTTTTTTTTTTTTAAACATTTAATGCCAACCTATTCCTCCATGGCATACAAACTACTTTTAAAATCAAACCATTATTCCTAGAGAGTGAAAGTCAGCGTAGCTCTGATACCATATGTAAAATGGAGCACACTAAAGGAAGTTTAATAAACACTAATAATGCTCAAAATAAGCACCAATGATTTACCTTGGAAACAATTGACTTAGAAAACCAACTACAAAGATATATTCATTAATCAATCCTACCAATCCATGGCCAATGAGGCCAACACTAGCCATTTGAGGCACTTTACAATGGAGTACACCAAGCCTTTAAATAAGCTTCATTATAAGTGAATACCATGGGCCCATAAACCAACAATGGTAAACCCATGACTGATCTAATCCACTCTTGATTGAGTCAAGATTGACCTAATAGACACCAACAAAGAAGGTATTGGATTCCCAAAGAAAGAGCTACATGAAAATAAAGATGTTGATGTCACTAAACTATAAAGAGAAGGCAAGTCAAATGGTGTTGAGGTGAGAAATTGTAGCATATTTCGATGCCCTCCCAAAAAGATATCATGCAAAAGAAGATTGGGTATTGGGAAATAGACAATGTGTAGAGGCTAAAGTTCTAGCTATGTTGGATAGAGGGCCTGAAGTACCCTTGGTTACTTTGAAAAGAGAAGGGGAGGGAGAGACATCATAGCCTTTAATTTAATTTGGGATTTCAATGGTCCATTTGTACAACTAAGAGAGTTGGTAAATGAGTGATTGTTACCTAAAATAGATGATTCTTAAACTTGTGGAATAGTGTCAGGGTTCCTCGATTTGGACTCCATGATTTGAGTAGATGGATATGTGGTAGAGTTGGTGGATGGGGGGGGAGGGTCGATATAAACAAACTTTAGTGGGGAAGCAAATGATGTAACATATAAGGGGACATAGGGAGGTGGTGGAGTAGAATGTGGATGGGACACTACCTCAGGAATGGGAAGGGAGTGTGTGAGCTCAGAAATTTCTTTGAGCTTAGTCTGCAATGATTGCTCATAAATAGTGATCATGGGAGTATAAACAATTTCAATCGGTCAAGAATGTCGATGACGTATACCATACTTGGAGTGAAACAAAGGCAAGGATTGTAGAGTGAGGCCTCCAGTAGGAATAATGTGATTGTGAGAGGGGGGGTGTTGATTTTCGACATGAAAAAAGAGAGGTTGAGACTTGTTAGTGTTGTTATGAGATATATCATCAACAAGTAGAGTAGGGCCAGGGCTATTTCACAAGCATTGCTAAAGGAGGCCATATTTAGTGATAGATGTGGACTATTGATCTAAGATCTACCAATCAAACCTTGGACTAAGTAGGGTGTCACATATGTGATCCCAAATCTCTTCTAGGAGAGAGAGGAGATGGGTTTTTTGAGCTACTAGAAATGCAAGGAAAGGGTAATTAAAGAGAGTGTCTAGGAAGGCCCCTTTGGAGGGTAGGGTCATTGGTCTAGTGCCATGATGTTAAGGTGAGGGATGGGAGGTCGGGGCATGAGAATGTAGTATGTAGTAGATCTGGGAGCTTCCTAAAAAACAACGAGAAATATTTTTCATGAACAAATAGTAGTGATAATCTTTGGGTGACCAAGAAGTTTGGTTATAAAACTCACTGAGAAAAAAATTGTTGTTGAATGTAAAGTGTTTCTAAGGGAGAAAATCCTATGATGACTCTAGGGTGGAGATGAGAATATCAAATAGGAAACCATCAACAAATAAGGTTGGATCCTTGGTGAGCTAAGGAGACAAGTAAGAACCAGAATCACATTGTACTCTTGATGTTGAATGGAAATTGTTGTTGAGATGATAGATCCCCATGTGACTTTGAGGTGTAGGTACGGACCTCAAAAGGAACTCAGAGCTAAAATCAAAGAGGATTCTAGGTGGTCGTTCAAGCCAAAAGAACCAAATCCCAAAGTAAAGGTGTTGAGGGTGGAGAAGTGATCCTCAAAGAAGTAACCCAACACTAAACATGATGGAATTCTAGGTGGGTGGGTGGGGGGAAAATAAATCATAATTATGCTGTGGATGAGGCCTCACTCAAAGGCTTTGATACCAAATGATAAGCCACACAATGCATAAAACTCAAAAGGAGATTTGCAAATAAAAAATGCATAAGTTGATAAGCTTATTTTACTCAACGTGGACATTGAAATATTTTATTTATGGTTGACATTGAAGTATTAGCAATCTTTTTTAAATGCCACATGTCAAATCCATGTTGATCACTAAAGGAACTACACATCTCAGATGTAAAAGGCACCCATCGTAGGGGGTCTCATACACCAATTCGGTGTCTGGCTTGGTCATGACCTTAAAAATAGATTATTATTATTATTATTATCTATTTTTAAGGTCACGACCAAGCCAGACACTAATTTGGTGTATGAGACCCCCTATGCCCATCAATTTGATTGGTAAAGTCTACGGAGGTATACATACACTACCCCCCTCTGGATTTGAACTTGTGACCTCTTAGGAGGAAACATGTGTTATTACATATTTTATAGATTATAAAACGCAAGAAAACCCCCAAGTACTTCCCCTCATTTCAAGGATGGTATCGAGGGTAAAGCCTATATTCCCAATTGTTGATATATATATATATATATATATATATATATATATATATATATGCCACATGTCAACTCCATATTAAGCATTGAAGGAATTACACATCTCCCTCATACCGAGAAGTATAAAAAACACATATTTATCCCATGTGTCAACTCCATGTTGAGCACGGAAGGAATTACACACCCTCTCATACTATGTTGTAGAAAGTGCCATTTGTCTCAACAAGAAGATAAAATGAACTTTTATAGTTGTAGAAACAATACAAAGAGACCAACATAAAAAACATCCAACTTTATTACTTACTAATGGAGACACCCAAGATACAAAAATTGACAAGATATATTAATCCCACAATCAATTAAAAACAATATCATTGTTATTGAACTAACAACCTTCAAATGTGCTTAGATTTTTATTTTTATTTTCTAGTTAAGTAAAACTAGATGTTACTAGAAAATACATGACCCTACTAGAGATAGCTTTAGCAATGACCACAAGAGACGCTACCTTTTTGGTAGATACTATCTAGGCTTAAACTACCTTTGGATTATGGTAAGACATAAAACTGCCTCCACCTTTGGATTCTGGAGTAAGACCTTAAACTGCCTCCACTTTTGGATTCTAGAGTAAGACCTAAAACGGGCTCTGATTAGTTAAGATTTTGTCTTCCTCGAACGTAAGGAAACAAGTTAACAGCCCAAGACCTAAAGACATTCTACAGGAATAGAAGGCCTTTGATTGGCTAAGAGCTTGTCTTCCTCAAACGCAACGAAAAATGGTAACAACCCAAGACCTAAAGACATTCAATAGGGGTGGAAGTTTGCCCCTTTATGGACCACTAGTGAGTTATTTTAGGTGGTGTGGTTTTCTTTGAATAGTGATGATGAGTCAACCCATATTTATAGATGACACAACCATTGATAAGTGTCCTCACTCTTGATTAACCACTAAGTTATGATGGGTTTTGAAAAAAAAACTAATGATAAGAGGCCCCGTCTATTAACAATCCAAAACTAATGCAATATTAGGGAAAAAAAAAAAAAACCTATCCAAAATGAATAATTGTATTCATGTGAATGATATCCAAACAACATAGTCAAGCCCACAATCCCACAAAAAAATTAAAAGATTTGTTAGAATTGTAACTAGCACATCCACATCAACGTGGATGGTGAACGTCGATAGGGATCACCATGAATTAAATATGTTAGACAAACCACTAAAAACTTCTTGTGAATATAAAAGTGAATAGTAAAATTTACTTAAGAATTATATTTTCATCTAACAATATTACACAAGAAATAAATGAGAAATTATAATTATCCCTAAACAAAATTTAGTAATATAATACACTAACATAAACCCTCAACAGTTAACATAATAAACCGACATAAACCCTAAACAATTAACATACCCAACATAAATAGTTAAAAGTTTCTTGCATAAGGACTAATTCATTACCCTTTTACATTCTAAAAGTTGGATGGATAATTTTATTTTCTATGAAATATTAATTTTAATTTCAAAATAAGAAAGAAATAAACAATATGGAAGATTTCAAAGCAAAACAATGATCAAACCAAAAGAAATAACATTTTTTTTTGGCACTTTTATTATTTCAAAACCTTAAAAACCCTAAATAATTGTGATCTTTGAGTTACAATTTTTTAAGATAAAATGTTTATGATTTTGTCAATAAGACACCATACTTAGTGTCTAATAATAACATAGTTTTCACTGCATTCACCATAGTAATAAGACACCATACTTAGTGTCTAATAATAACATAGTTTTCACTAATAACATAGTTTTCACTGCATTCACCATAGTAATAGATAATGGAAGTGACAAGGATAATGGAAATGCGAACTAAGTTAATTATGTCTTTGACTAGCTGAATCACAACCAGCACATAAAATTATATATTAATCAACCATGGACTGGTGGATTTGTTGAAATTCATGCACTTTTAAATCGAAAAATAAAACCAAATTATTTTCAACAAGGAACTACCATTTTATCCGAGCTAGTTTTGTATCAAATACCTTTAACTTGTTTGTTTGTTTTTTAAAAATTTAAATCATTCTTAGTAAATTATTTTACTGATATCTCTGTGATATACGCTGAGGGGCTAAGTTCGTTAGATTGTGACGACAAGATATTTGTGTCACACTATGATGACATGATATTTGCATCACATTGCGACGATGGGGCTATGTTCATCACATTGCGACAATAGTATATTGTTTGTCACATATTGACGATGATGGGGATATTGCGATGACGGGTCAATGTTCATCACATTGCAATGATAGTACATTTAAGTAAAAAGTGGCTATGTGATGAACACAAATGTTGTATCTTTATCATATGTTGCATGGTTATGTGATGAAATTAAATGTCATATATTCATCACATTGTGATGACATGACATTTATTTCGATGACATGTCTATGTTCATCACATTACGACGACAACACATTTGTTGTCACCTTATGATGATAAGATAGTTGTGTCACATTGTGACGATGAGGATATGTTCATCACATTAGGATGACGAGGCTATTTTCGTCACATTGCAACAATATGGTTATGTTCATCACATTGTGATGACAAGCCTATGTTTGTCACATTGTGACAATATGGTTATGTTCGTCACATTGTGACAATATGGTTATGGTCGGTCATGTTCGTCACATTGTGATGATACGGTTATGGCCAATCATGTTCATCACATTGTGAAAATATGGTTATGTTTGTCACATTGCGATAATGTGGTTATGGCCAGGCATGTTCGTCGCATTGCGACAATATGGTTATGTTTGTCACATTACGATAATGTGGTTATGGCCAGTCATGTTCATCACATTGTGACAACATGGTTATGTTTGTCACATTACAACAATATGGTTATGGCCAGTCATATTCGTCAGATTGTGAAAATATGGTTATGTTCGTCACATTGTGAGACTTGGTGCTATGTTCATTGAATTGAGAGACTCGGTGCTATGTTCATCACATTGCGAGATATAAGGCTATGTTCGTCACATTTTGACAATATGGTTATGTTCGTCACATTGTGACGACAAGGCTATGTTCGTCGCATTGTCACAACATGGCAATGTTCGTCACATTACGACAGCGGGGCTATGTTCATCATATTGCGATGATAGGGTTATGTTTGACAAATTGTGATGAAGAGGTTATGTTCATCACATTGCGAACAATATGGTTATGTTCATCACATTGCAATGATAAGGCTATGTTCATCACATTGCAGCAATATGGTTATGGCTAGCCATGTTCATCACATTGCGACATTATGGTTATGTTTGCCATATTGTGACAATATGGTTATGTTCATAACATTGTGACAATGTGGTTATGGTCAGTCATGTTCATCACATTGCGACAATATGGTTATGTTCGTCACATTGTGATAATGTGGTTATGGCCAGTCATGTTCATCACATTGAGACAATATGATTATGTTCGTCACATTGTGACAATATGGTTATGGCCAGTCATGTTCGTCACATTGCAAAAATATGGTTATGTTCGCCACATTGCAAGACTTGGTGCTATGTTCGTCAAAATGAGAGACTCGACGCTATGTTCATCACATTGTGAAATTCAAGGCTATGTTCATCACATTATGGCAATATGGTTATGTTCATCACATTGCGAGGATAAGGCTATATTTGTCATATTGTGACAATATGGAAATGTTCATCACATTATGACAGTGGGGCTATGTTTGTCTTGCGATGATAGGGAAATGTTCGACATATTGGGACGTTACTATGGTTGTTAAATTGTGACCCTGCTATGTTCGTCACATTGCAACATTACTATGTTTGTCATGTTGCAATGTTTGGTTTTGTTTGTTAGATTACAACGTTGGGTTATGTTCGTCACAAGACAGGGCTATGTTTGACACATTGCGACATTACTATGTTTGTCAAATTTGTGACGTTGTTATGTTTGTCGCATTGTAACATTACTACGTTCATCACATTGCGATGAGAAGGCTATGTTCGTCACAGTGTGACAATATGGCTAAATTCGTCACATTAAGACAACATGGCTATGTTCATCACATTTCGATGAGAGGGCCATGTTAGACACATTGCGACGTTACTATGGTTCTCAAATTGTGAAGTTATTATGGTCGTCACATTGCAACACTACTATGTTCGTCGTGTTGCGACGTCCGATTTTGTTCGTCATATTGCAATGTTGGGTTATGTTCATCACATGACAATGTTGGTCTATGTTTGACACAATCTAATGAATTGTTTCCTTTGTCACAAAGATAGGAACTTTGAATTGATTAATGATGTGATTTATTACATAAAAGGAAACTTAGAATCATTTTTGTTTTAAGGACATTGATAACAATTTATCTTTAACTTTACAAATGATGATTTTTACTTTTTCTAAAGACATTGATAGCAAATCATCTTGAACTTTGTAGATGATGAATTATACTTGCTCTAAGGAAATTGATAGTAAATCTACTTGATTTATACTTGTTCTAAGGACATTGATAACAAATCATTTAATGAGTTATACTTAGCAGCAAAAACAACAATAGAAACACCAACGCAATGACTGTAGTAAACCTCTTTGCGCGCGTATTAAACAAGGTCGAGCTAGGCGTATTGGAAAAACGACTTAATTTTGTTGTCTTGTCGACCTCCATCCCCATCGATAACATCATATGTTGCATAGAGGATAGCATACAACACCTCTCTAATGAAGACAAAGAACTAATACGACAAGACTGCCCAGTTATTCTGCGCAAAGCCAAACCTCAAAAAAGCAATTTCAGTAAAGAAGAATGCGCAGCCTTAAAGGACCTAAGAAACAATGAAAATTTGGTGATTCTCATGGCAGACAAAGGTGGCGCCGTTGTTCTTATGAACCTTAGTGATTACAATAGGAAAATGAATGAACACCTATCCCAAAGTGGTAGCTATAGGAAACTTAATTGCAACCCTATTAAAAAGATTATAAGGCAAGTAAAGAATGCCATCAACAACTCCAACCTAGACGAAAGAACTAAAAAATGTTTAACCCCAAACAACGAGATCACCACTAGGATATACGGTCTACCTGAAATTCACAAAGAATATATTCCTCTTAGACCTATAGTGAATACCATAGGTTCACCAACCTATGAGCTAGCTAAACATGTAGCCAATATCCCCAGCCCCTTGGTAGGCCTAACTCTTTCATTAAAGACTCCAATGAATTTATTAAAATCATTAAAAATGAAAAAGTAAGGCCTCAAGACACCCTCATAAGCTTTGATGTAGTCTCCCTTTTCACTAAAATCCCTTTAGATGAAGCTATCCAAATTGTTAAAGAAGTCATTGATCCTGAAACAACTAACCTAGCCGAGGTTTGCTTGCGCTCCACTTTCTTTAGTTATCAAGGAGAATTCTATGAGCAAACTAGCGGTGTAGCAATGGGATCCCAATTGTCCCCCATTATTGCCAACCTCTTCATGGAAAATTTTGAAAAGAGAGCCCTGGACTCCTTTCCCCTAAAACCTTTAAGGTGGAAAATATTTTTTGATGACACCAATGTTCTCTGGCCCCATGGGAAAGAGGTATTACATCAATTCTTTAAACACCTAAACAACATATCTGAAGAAACAAAATTCACAATGGAACTCGGAGAGAATGATAGCATCCCCTTTCTAGACGTTCTTATCAAGAGGAAAAATAATGGGGATCTAGGACATGTAGTTTATAGAAAAAAGACCCACACTGAGAACTATCTCCACGCAAACTCTTATCACCACTCCAACCAGAAACTAGGTGTCCTAAGAACTTTAGCCACTAGAGCCATAAGAATCTCAGATGAAGCACACCTGGATAAAGAAACATATCACATTACCAAGACTGTTAAGA
The DNA here is from genome assembly GCA_032191745.1 of Picea mariana. Taxonomy (NCBI): domain Eukaryota; kingdom Viridiplantae; phylum Streptophyta; class Pinopsida; order Pinales; family Pinaceae; genus Picea; species Picea mariana. The sequence continues at coordinate 32,200 of JASDQU010106771.1, read as the reverse complement.
ACATAGGTTATAAACAAAAAGACATTAGAAATGCAATAAACAGAGCCCTAGAAAAAACCCGCGATAATCCCACCGTTCCAAAAGACCAAAACCCTAATAGAGATGCTTGCCTCCCTTACATCCAAGGAGTGATCGATAATATTGCAAGAGTCCTCAGCCAAAAAGAGGTTAAGACCTCCTTCAAACCACTTGAAACCATCAAACATAATATGAGATCCGTCAAAGACAAACTCGACCCTCACAAAGGCAAAGGAATCTACAAAACAGAGTGCTCATGCGGAAAATGCTACATCGGTGAAATCGATCGCTCCTTCCAGATCATGATAAAAGAACATGGAGCTGACATTAAGAATGAACGCATCTGCACCTCTACCCTAGCTGAACACTCCCTTAAAACAAGACACCATATTCGCCTAAAAGACACCAAAATCCTCGCCAAAGAAAACCACCTCTTTAAACAACATATTAGAGAAGCCATTGAAATCTGAAAACATCCTAGTAACCTAAATAGAGATAGTGGGTTAGAATTAAGCGAAAATAGGTTCCTTTGATTCATAATAAACAATAATAATCTCAATACTAAAATTAATTCATTAAACCCCACCTAATTAAAAATCACACCCAATAAAAAACACTTTTTAAAAAATATACAATCCCATTAAAGAATATTAAAAGACTTAGGAACAAAATTTCTCATAATTTTAACAATAAAAATTAAAACTAACCTAGTTTAAGATAGCTTAATAAGACCCTTTAATTAACTTAACCTAGAACTTAGAAACATAGTTGATTATAATTAAGTTGAATGCCTTAAATTAATAAATAATTAAGAAACATTAAAACCTTAATAAGAAAAATAAGAAAACCCTAAATAACTTAATAATTTACCTAACAAATAAACCCTATTAATTAAAATTAAGATTAATAAACATTGAATTAATAATAATTTAAAATAAACTTTAAACCAATGAAACAAAATTAACATAATACCTAGATTCTCAATATAACCTATTATTGTTGTTAATTAACATAATACCTAGATTGTAGTTAATTAAACAAGAGATTAATAAACCTATTAATAAATAAAACCTACTCCTTAATTAACATAATACCTAGATTCTAGATAATTAAAATTAAGATTAGTAAACATTGAATTATTAATAATTTAAAATAAACATTAAACTAATAAAACAAAATTAGAAAACCCTACATAACTTAATCATGATTATTTTTAATAAAAAAATTTACCAAAAAACCTAGCCGACACCTAGGTTTCCCTTCACCTCTAGTACTTAATACCAACTCTTCTCATCATTTGAACCCAGGCTCAATGTCTTGAAGATGGATCCTGATTTGGATCCGAAACATTGATAATCTATTGACAAAACTATGGTCATTCCGATTAATCATGAAAACTCCAACCACATAAATCTTATTAATCAGAGTTATACTTGTTCTGAGAGCATTGATAAAAAAATCATATGGAACTTTGTAGATGATGAGTTATATTGTTCTAAGGACATTGATAGCAAATCTACTTGATTTATACGTTACAGAGGATAATAAATATTTGTCCTAAGAACATTTAAAGGAAATTGACTTGTTTTATCTGTTGCAGATGACAATTTATACTCATTCTATGGACATTGATAGAAAATCAGCTTGAAATTTGATGATGATTTATTATTGTTATAAGGACATTTAAGTACACCATACATGGATCATAGAGTGGATACATTGCACTATGACACAAACTATGACCATTATACATCTATATATAATTTTTATATATTTTTAATAGATTTTATTTGTCGTGGGTGGGAGAATTAACAAAGCAAGTCTCCCACCCATAGAAAAAATTCATGAAAATCCATATAAAATCCACACATATATATGTTTCATTAAAACCCATAAACTCAAATAATAAACTTCACACAAGCATTAATCTATATTCTCAAACCATTAAAATAAATACGAGTGTTATGGTCATTTATAACCATAGCAATTATATTTTTAATTATATAATATATAATTAAAAAAAATTATAGAAAATTTTAACATATAAATAATTAAAAATATTGTTTATTAGTATTATTACATTGTATAGAAAAATTATTAAAATATAATTTATTACTATTACTCCATTAAGAAATCATTATTTAATATAAAAATATAAAAACTAAAAATACGATTTATTTATTCATATTATTTTATTAATAAATATTTTTAAAAATCTAAATATAAAACGTTTATAATTTTTCTCAAGATTAAATATATTTACAAATTTTTAAAAATTAAATAACAATTTAATGTAGTAATACATTATTAAAGTATTAATACATTAATAAAGTATTGATACATTATTAAAATATTAATGCATTAATAAAGTAGTAATACATTATTAAAGTATTAATACATTAATAACACATTATTATATTAATTTAATATATAAATTAAAGTATTGATTTACATTAATGTATAATATAGTATATTAGTTGATTTTTTAAAAACAAATTAAATCATTTTGATATGTTGAAATGGATCAAATTTTTAATGATAAAATTTCAATTAATCAAATTAAATTAGAGCTTTTAAAAATATATATATTTGATTTAGAAAATAATTATAATGAAAAATGATTAATTTTGTTTACAAAATAATAATTATCTTTATCAATATGAAATTATAAAATGTAAAATTATATTTCATTAATTTTTTTCTTTTTTCTTTTTTCTTTTTTTTCATAAGAAAAAATATGTTATATTCATAAAGGAATATACATGTTACAATCTTTCATGTCCAATCTTGGTAGGCTTCCTTCCAGGATTGTACTGCCTATACATCTTCTACTACATAACATGCCTTTAAAGACATTTTTCAAAAACCTTTTATAAATTGTTCCATCTGTCCAAAAACATTTACAACCTTACAAAAAGGGGAAAAAAAAAACTTCTTTAGAGGCAAAATTCCATTGCCTCGGTTTTTGTTCCTTCAAAGAACTTGTAAAATTCGAAGGCTCCTTTTTGCAGTTGCAGTGCTTCCATTGAGAGTTCATCTACCTTTGTGTTTAGCTCCCTCAGAATGTGCTGAAAGGAAAGCCATTCAAAATCTCTGAAAGTAAGCTTGATATCCCTTAGTAGTGAGGCCAACCTGGGATTCTAGATGTTGTTGAGGCCCCTTGCCCAGTCGATCACCAGCTTGGAATCACCGAAAACTTGAAGCTTTGACATAGTTTTTTCTTTGGCAGTTTCCAAGAGAGTCCATAGTGAT
>JASDQU010106771.1:14081-28910 GCA_032191745.1 Picea mariana | reverse complement strand
GCCATTCAAAATCTCTGAAAGTAAGCTTGATATCCCTTAGTAGTGAGGCCAACCTGGGATTCTAGATGTTGTTGAGGCCCCTTGCCCAGTCGATCACCAGCTTGGAATCACCGAAAACTTGAAGCTTTGACATAGTTTTTTCTTTGGCAGTTTCCAAGAGAGTCCATAGTGATATTAGTTTGGATTTATTGTTTGTTTTGCCTCCTGCTGCATATCTGATGTGAATATAGTGGTTGTGACGCATAAACAGAACCACCCCGGCTCTGCATGAAGGAGGGTGTCCTTGGCTAGCCCCATCGAATAAGCCCCATGGGATGGTGTAATCAATGGGAGTAGGGATTACAAATTGAGGTTTACTTGCCTTGAGCTCTATCTTGAACTCTTTTGCCTGACTAATTGAAATTGTCGTAGAGACTTCTGGGGGAACAATCTTATCTTTAAAAACAACATTGTTTCTTTCCCACCAAATGTTTGAGATCATGATGCCTGTAAGACCTGCATATAAGGTTGTTGTTCTGTCTTAAATCCAGGATCTAAAACAATCTTTTATAGATCCCTCGTCCCAATTGGCCCTGGTTTTTAGCTGATCTTTTATTATCTGCGCAACCTTTCCTGCATAGGGACATGAGATAAACAGGTGAGTAATGGTTTCTTGATTTTCCATGAACAAAGGACATCTACTAGGTCTGCACTATCCACTCCTAAGGTAGTTATCCCATGTCAACAATTTATTGTTTAGTGCTATCCAAATCATCAATTTACATCTGGGAGGAGATTTTATTTTCCACAAGGGCTTCCACCACCATTTCGAGTGTGTCACAAAGTTTTCTTCTAGCCAGAATTTATAGCCCAACTTGACCGAATATGAGTCGTTCTGTGGGTTTTTTGACCAACAGAAGGAGTCCTTGGAAGCTCTATCCAAGGAAATGAAGTTTTCACATAAAAGGGAGATAAATGAGTCCCATTTGTCCCGTAGTTCTAAGGGGAGATACAGGGAGTCTGTGTTCTTCCATCCCATTCTCCCTCGAATCTGGGGATAGCCAATGTTTAGGTCGCTTAAGAAGCGAAGGTTTTTGTCTTTGAGTAAACAAAGTAAGGGAGGAGAGAGTTTTTAGTTGTTTCCTGCTCCCAACCACAAGTCTTCTACTAATCTCACCTTTTCTATGTTTCCAATGCCCATATCGTCCAGTTACCAACAAGGGGGAAAGCTTGCACAAGAGCTTTCCAGACAATTGAGCCTTTGGAAGATTTCAAAGGCTCTCAGAACCATTCAAAGATAGACATGGTAGGAAAATGCTTGGAGTTCATAAGTCTTACCTGAAGGGTGTTTCCCAGGGTTAGTCACAATAGGTTCCTTCCCGCTAAGGCTCAAGAAAAAAGTCTTATGTTCTTTAGACCCTAGCCACCCATTTCCTTAGGTGCAAAGATTGAATTCCATTTGACCAAGGGGGGGGCTGCATGAACGTTTTGTCCCTTCCATAAAAAGAGAAAACTTAGGTGACAAATATGATCCAGAGCTCCCTTAGGGATTGCATCTATTGAATTATAGTAAACAAGAATTCCTTCTAGGACTGCTTTGATTAATATTAGTCTTCCTCCTCTAGAGAGGATTTTGTTGACCCAGATGGCTATGCGAGCCTCAAATTTTCTGATTAACCAACTCCAATCTTCTTTTCTATAATTGCCTGGTTTTAAGTGGAAACCCAGATACTTGAGTCCTTCAGAGAGAGGTTTCCTTGGGGTGGGAAAAGTATTGAAAATGGAGGCATCTTCTTCTTCCTCTCAATGATTAAGAAGTAGACAAGATTTTTCTATGTTTATTTTCATACTTGTGGCTCTACAAAAGAGGTTTAGAATATCCTTAAAGACAATAAGATTCCTCAGAGAACCAAAAAGGTTGCAAAAGATGCCATCTACGAATAATAAGTGAGTTATTGATTCTGATTCGGAAACTGCAATTCCTCTTAGGAGGCCCCTGGACCTTGCCTCCTTTATCAAATAGTTGAGTGCTTCTGCGACAATCATGAAAGAAAGGGAGAAAGGGGGCAACCCTGACGGAGACCTATGGAGGCTTTGAAGAAACTGGATGGAGCTTCGTTGATAAGGATAGCAAAGGAAGCACTTTGAATGCATCCCATTACACAATTTACAGTTTTTAAGCTCATACCCATTTGGATAAGGATCAGACGCAGGAAAGTCGAATTTACTCGATCATATGCTTTGGAGAGTTCCAATTTCAGGATGGTTTCCTTAAGATTTATTTTCTTGACAGAGTGGAGCATTTCCTGAGAAATCGCTACCGCGTTGTGTATTTGTATGTTGTGGAGGAAGCCAACTGTTCTTCCCCAATGAGATCACTTCACATCGGTCTAAGTCTCCTAGAGATGATCTTTGAAATTAATTTGTAGATGACATTGTAGCAGGCGATCAGTCTATAATCCTCAAAGGAAGAAGGGCATTGTTTCTTTAGGATAAGACACGGGAAAGTGGTGTTGAGAGGGCCATGAATTCTTCCTTCCTTTTGTGATTCTCTTACCACTAGAAGCAAATCATTTTTTAGATGGTCATAAAAAGCTTTAAAGAATTCCACCATAAGTCCATATGGGCCTGGCTTTTTCCATTCTTCATGGAGAACAACGTCGCCTTTAGTTCTGGTTCTGACACTTCTTCCTCTAAGGATAAATTCATTTCTTCGGAGAAGACGAAAGGCAATTTGCCCACTACCTCCAAGATTTCTTGAATGGGTCATCCAGGAGGGGCTGAAAAAATATTTCTAAAGAACTTTGCTTCGAGATTCGCCTTGTACTCAAAGGATACAACCACTTTTCCTTATTCATCCTTGATTTCCTAGATTGTATTGAGGCTTCTTTGGTAGTTCGCAAATTGGTGAAAAAATTTGGTGTTATTATCTCCTTCTTTTATCTAAAAAGCCTTGCTCTTGATACACCATTCTTATTCCTCTGTCTTGAGCCACTTGGCACGTTTGTCCTCAAGTTCTTTTAAGTCTGTTAACTTTTCATTAGTAATGGGGGTTTCCTCCAGATTTTTAAGGACCTCAACTAATCTATCTTCAGTGTCCCGAATGAAACGAGACCTCTTGGACTTCCATTTAGGCAGCCAATTTTTTATGGCGTTTTTCAAGATTTTGAGATTTGCTGCAAATTGCACCATGAGAGGGGCATGGTTCAGAGGGGAAAGCTTAACCCAAGAGGAAAGGACCAGGTTCTTGAAATCTTCCTTTACCAGCCAATATTGGCAGAATTTAAGGGGTGAAGGGGGGGACTCAAAGCTCGAAGTCCAATGTAGTGAGACGGGGCGATGGTCTGAAATACCACCCACCTCTACCCTTGATCTGAAAATTGAGTCCAGATTCAGTAGGGCTTCAAAAACTAAGAATTGGTCCAGTCTTTTTGCAATCTCCTCATTCCCAGTTATGAAATTCCTCTAAGTAGGTGAGAGCTTCAACGGTTCAATGTCCACCAAACTGGGCTTCTCTAAGAAGGATTGGAAAAAAATGCTTTGCCTATCAACCCTGAGGTGTGCACCCCAAACTTCCCGCAAGGAAAGAGTAATATTCAGATCCCCTCTGCCACCAAAAAAGGGTCTCGAAAAATGCCTGCATAGACCAAATCCTCTCAAAAGAAGGTCCTATCAGAATAAGGACCGTAAATATTCACCACCAAGAAGGTTAAATTGTTATTCTTATGTTGTAACTTGATTGAAGTTGTAGAGCAAACGACAGAAGAGGATAAAGGCTAGAAATTTGGGCTCCATCCAATGAGCAGACCTCCCAAGAGACCTGAAGCGTCGATTGTACTGAAAGACCAATTCCTAAGCGGAGGGCTGAAGGTTTCTCTGGCTTTTCCACCAGAGCACATTGTCTCTTGGATGAGGATAATGTCTGGCTTTAGGCTTAGAATAATTCTTTTGAGGGATGCCTTCTTAAGGGCACCCCCAACCCCATGTGCGTTGAAGGAAAGGAAGATCATTTTCCCTTGATGAAGGGGCTTTTCCTGCTCTAAGGGCCCTTGTGATGGTCACTTGGGTGCCTTTGTGTATTTCCCCAATTGCTCTCTCTTTTGCTTTCGAGATGAAGGATTTTCTGCCTGCCTGAGCAAGAGAGAGAGGATCGAGTGGAAAACCTCCAAAGGAAGAAGCGTTCTCTTGGGAATTAGACCTCAGAGCATATCTATTACCCCGAGGAGAAAGGGAAGCTTTAGGTTAGGGAGAAAGGGGCATTAAAGGAAGGGTGGGTGATGAGGGAGCCCGAGAAGGGAAGGAGGGGAAAGGATCTGTTAAGTGGACTTCCTTGAGAAGGGGATAGTGGGGAGGAACTCTCATAGGATCAACTTCCTATATTGACAGTTCCGGCAGAGCCGAGGGAGGGGAGTAAGAAAGAGGGTCTTCAGGGGAAGGGGAGGACCTAGGAGAAGGGAGGGGTCTAGAGGGTATAGGAGGAACCATCACTAAACCAGAAGGAAAAGGAGAGGAAGGGGGCTTGGGAGACATAACTGAAACAAGAGCTTGTTTAACCAAGTTGCCTAGTGCTTGATTGGAGAGAACCCCTTTGTCAATGTCCAATGGACATTCTTCATGTTTGCCTTCCACTGAGAGGACCTCCATAGAATCTTGTTTTTTAATTGTAGACTTGGTTTTCCACTTTCTAACAGGGAGTTGTTGCTATGACGTGATTCTGGAGCACTAAGAGCGAATGTGACCAATTTCATGGCAGTTGTGGCACCTAAATGTAGTGTCCATTAGTTTACCTTATGGTGCCAAGTAAATCCATCATAAACTAGGTCGATGTTGCCCACTAAACCTTCTCTTACATCCACTTCGACCATGATCCAGGCCCACCTACAGTATTTCTTCGAATCCCTGTTGGGTTCGAGATTGACGAAGGATCTCGCTTTGTTACCAATGGCTTCTAATGCTTCCCTGGACCAGAAATCCAAGGGCGGGCCAGGCAAGATTACCCACACTTTCATTACCGCTGTAAATTCCTTAAGGGGGTCGAAGTCTACATTCCAAGGTTTCAGGGATAGACCAGACGGGCCCCAAGACCAACTTTGCCTTCGAATTTCTTCGCAATCATTATCCGAAAGAAAAGAGAAGGAGATCCAGCTTATGGACATAATATGTATCTTCAGGACGTATCCAATTAAGGGTTTCCACTGGTTTTGCATCCAACTTGTTAGGGCCTTTTCTCCCAAAGATTTATCGTTAAACCTTCCAACCAAATTCTTCCCCAAAAGATGAGGGACGTTGCTGAGGGGAATTTCATCTCCTACAACCATTTTCATAGAGCCCCTTTTTTCCTTGATGCATTGGGCTAAAAACTTTTGGGATGAAGGAGGTTGAGGTAGGTCTCCATTGTATGATACACCCTTCTCTTTCATTTGTGGGTTCATAGAAGTAAAAACCTTTCCTTTGGGAGGAGAAGATAGAGGTTCGAGAGGGGAGAATGGTTGGATGTTAGGGGTGGAAGGCTGAGAGATCGAAGAGAAATCATGCAGAGGGAGGGGGGATGCATGCTCGAGATAGCCAGAGCCATGAGATTGTAGTGAATGTAGGAGTATGTGAGGAGTCGGGCGGGATTTCTGGAGTAATTCCAAGAATTATGCGTGGGACACAAAGGTAGAGGGGCCTGGGGGAGTCCTCGTAATCCACATCCTCCAAGTCGAAGGCCTCCATGTGTCTCGACCCACATGGAAGGCATGTGGGCCTTTCCTAGGAGAAAGCAGAGTACGTTGCCGCAGAAAGGACCAGAAACGAGAAAGGCGTGCCAGAAAGGGGATTGTGGAAACCAGAAAAGGGGACCTGAAAAAGGGTACATGAAAGGGAAAGGGGAGTAGGAGAGGGTATGCCTGTGGCCCCCGCCCAAGGTTCTATGTCATAGAAAGCATAGCGCGGAGGGATAAACGACATATATCTGCAATACTAAATACTCATATTTAATTAATTTATTCTTTAATAACTAATATTTATTAGGGAAATATATATAACAAATAAATGACTTAAATTAGATGGTTTCTTTTAATTAATAATTAGTAAGAAGTTTAATTAAAAAAAAATATTTATACAAGCTTTAACCATCATGAGAAGAGTTAAATTATAGAAATTTAAGAATATAAATGAATAAAAATGAAACTTAACTTTATAATTACATTGAAGGTGTTTTTAAGGGGAGGTTCTCTCGACGCCTTCATCGTCTTTCCAAACCCTATAACAACTTGTCATCTATTCAACAATCAACCAATCCTCTCTTTCCACGTGTCATTGTCTTCTTCGCCGACTCCAAAATTCTCTTGTTCAATAGGCGGTCGCTACCCCATTGGTTCACTGGTTTAGACATATTTTCGACCCTAGACCATGGATACTACCCCAATACATGTAAATCCATTACCGAGAAAACATGCACGAGAGATGTTTTTTCGTCATGTTTCTTTTCATTCAGAACCATTGGAAGGATATGAAGATATAGTGAAGGAGTTTTTGGAAATTTGTGGTGGGTTTCCTTTAAGCTTTAAAGTATCGAGGGAACAGGTTGCTGGCATGCTTGATAGGAGGAACTGGAGGCGAAAGTTGGCAAGGTTCTCTCAAGGATTTCCATTACCAGAATTCGATTCTATACTAAACACACTAAAATGGAGTTACAAAGCTTTGAGGTTCGAAGAGAAGGAGATGTTTTTAGACATCGATTATTTCTTTGTGGGAGAAGACAAAGAACTAGTTATTCGAGTGCTGGAGGGATTAGGTTTTTATGACGATGTTCGAGATTGCCTTGAAAGACAACCAAAAGTGTCAACTAGAGTTTGATGATACCGTGGAGTATGAAGCTCAATATTGCATAAGCTACGAGCCTAGGTACAGATCTGATATGGGCTATTACCTGTCAGCTGAATCATTACCACACTAGAATCCTAGAATTAGAATGCAAAATCAAGTCGGGTATTTGGGGAGAGATATTGTGAGAGAAGAGTTTCTTTCATTGCACAAGCCATTACAACTTAGTTTCTCAACTTATTTTGTAAACTTGTTGCAAGTATGCCTATGTGGTATCTTATCATTTGTTTAATATGCCTCTTATCATTTGCTTAATATGAGAAAAACAGTTTTCAGAGCAACTCTATTTTGAATGTGAATGTGCTTGTTAGGATGGATCAGAATAATAATCGTATACTAATGTGCTAATATTTACTTTCTCGGTTATCTTTTCTTTATTTATATTCCATACATTATCGGTTATCTTTTCTTTATTTATATCCTAAGAGGAACATTTTTTTCTTTTTTAAAACAGAGTCGGGCTCTTAAGACTTTTTCTTATTCATATCTTAATACTTTTCTTTATTCATATCTTTATAGTACAGGCCCTGGAATCCGTCTATTTTGATCCCTCTCCAATAAAAAGTTATTTAATAGACTCAAGTGGGTATGGAAATCAATACCCCATAAATACCACCAAATTGAATTGAATCTGACTCCCTATATTTATAAATGGATTTACACTGTCTATTTTCAATTCGTCATTTGTTGGCAACAAAATTGAGCATAGTACCTTTACTTCCATTTTCTTAAACAGTAACTTGCATGCTTCGTATGATCATTACACCGAAGGTGTTCTCTAGGGGAGGTTCCTCTCCCGACCTTCGTTGTCTATCCAAAACCAATATAAAATTGCCATTTGTTATTTAGCAACCGACCAATATGCCATCGCCACATTTTTTTCTCACCGACGTGAAATTGCGACTGTTCAAATAGGCATATAGTGGGTTGGCAGAGAGCCTATGGGAGATCTGTGGGGCAACATGACAAAGGCTATTATGTGTCTGCCTACAACAGAGGGAGGACACACCATGGAGAAAATGAAGGTAGTGCTGAAGGAAGAAACTGTTTTGTTGTTTTTCATCTACACAGGAATTAAATACATCATGTGGCCTGAAATGAAATTCGAGTGATTTGTGAGAGAAAGCACAGGTTTGAAGCGCATGTCTGAAGCATCCCCTCCCAAGAAGAAATGGCTTCCATTGAATCTGTCGAAGACAAAAGTGGTGTTTCGATGATCCTCCTTCATGGCATGTGCTGCAAAAAGTGGTTCGATGAGGAAGTTGAAGGCTATAAGGAGGAGGTTGCGCCATGAAAGCATCACCAATTGATTCTTTCACATGAGCTAAATTATCCCCCAAACAAATAAATGGATCTTTAGAATACATAGATGTTAGATCTTAATACATGGTTTTTCTAATCTGATATTGTCGTCGACGTCTATTTGATTCAATTTTACTTTCTGTAATGGATTGAAAGGATTGAATGGATGTAACTGAGCATATAGAGTATTGAGCTAGAGAGAAGTAGAGTTTTATATTAGGTTAGAGTATAGAGAAGATAGAAGTTAGAGATAGAGGTATAGCTAGGGCTAGATAGAGGCTGTATGGTCGGGGTATGAGGGTAAGGCTGTAGGGATGAGGATGGAGGGATGAGGGGAGAGTTTAAGAAGTATGGAGGATGAGTTTGTTTAAGTATGGGGTTCCCAAGGATCAAGGTGAAGGATCAAGGGCAGTGTATCGGTCCAGTTCTGGTCATTGGTAACACGTCATGTCAAGGAGGGTTGTAAGGGTAATTGGTGCACCTCACTCAAACACACTCTCGAGTCTATGTAATGAATGTATATAGACTTCACGTAGATTGAATTGAATGTTCTTCTTTCATGGATGGAACTGGATTGAGCAGAACAAGTATGTTTGGAACCATCTCTTGTGTGGGATCCTTCACTTTGGTCCAACCAATGGGAAACACATCATGCATGTATCAGTGGTTCATTAAATTGGCGCACCACCTAAGACTGGGGACTCCATCATCCGTCTCCTTTGGCCTTGATACAACCAACAACATCAGCATGAGATTCCAATCTCTATTGGTGACCTCACTCATAAGTCCCTCCTACACAAGTGTGCATATTCCTAACAGAGGCAATAACAATATTGATTGCATCATCAAAAAAATTATAAAATAAAATATTAATTTTTAATTAAAATTGATCGTCAATCATTAAAATATTTATAAAACAAAAAACTAATTTTCAATTTAATATGATTATTATGATAATTTTATATTATTATGAAAGGACAATCAATATTATAATTTGTCAATATTTAATTTCCTCATCATTGGTCACTTTATACATCGTCACTAATTGAAAGGATATCGATATAGACATAAATCATTTTTTGAAACAACATATCAAAGATATGGCATCAATGTTAGAAAAAAACTATTTTAGATGGATTGGAAATGGGGAGATTTTGTGTAGCCCTATTCAAAAAATTCTATATTTCAAACTAACATTGGAAGACCATTATTCTATACTCTTCTTATCTAATGGAAGGAGTGCATTTTAAAACTTATTTGATTCAATGATCATACGCTATTTCACATCATTTCAAGTGGGAAATGGATCCTTGGTTCAACTAAACAATTCATTTGTAGATCTATCCAAAATAACTAGTATGTCTTCAAGCTACTTACTTTGCATTGCTCAAATTCACTTATATTGTAAAGAACTATTCTCTTTTTTTTTTCTTTACAATATCTCATTCCAAATCATATACATCACAAACACTAACCACATTTTAAACTACCAAATATGTGATCAGTAATTAAAGTGCTAATTGTACATTGTATTTACATTTTTTTGCAGGGTTTTGATAGTTCATGAAAATGCAAGCGTGGACTTTGACATTAGACATTATTGGTGACCAAACATTGATCAAAGATGTATGTGATTATTCTTGGGTTTTACTATGAATATAATTGGTGTCATTCATTCCAACTCTGAGTCTCGATACAAGATGACAAGTATTGAACCCTACAGTGCCACAACAATCCACATGGACATTGTCAAATACTCTAAATAGTTTCATCTATTGAGATTTAACAAAGTAATACATGTGAGCATGGGTAGAAAATGATTCACTAGTTTAATTCACCATTGAATTTCTCATTGAAAACCCACATTACAAATATAAATTATCTACAAATATAAATTATATGAATCCAATTCATAGATTTGTTAGACAATGTATTAATAATAACGTTATTTTTTTCCAATTATAAAAGAGTCCTACTCCTAAATGGCATATAGATCTCTTCATTCCCTTTTGTCTTCTTGAAACATTATTTCGTTAATTTCTAAGACATATAGTTATGTATTATGTTTGATGCCAATGGTCCACATTTAAGATGTGTTTTCATAGATATGTTATAAATGTGGTCATATTGCAGATATATCAGTTAAAGAGTCCATTATCCAAGATGGGATCATACAAGGGAATATAGGTGAATAACATATAATTTCATGTTAGTGGACCCCAAATACTTGTTGAATAACACATAGGGTGAATGTTGAAAGGTAGAGAAATAGAACAAAGATTGGGCTCTTAAACAGAGATTTATAAATAATTTAGTAAAATTAACATGAATAGATGTGAGTTAATGTTTATCTCATTCAGGTAGGTTATATGAGATCTTCCATAGTCTCTCATATGGTTAATTACATCCAAGGAGTTTTTAAGGGGTACTTATTCTCCCACCCTTGTTGTCTCTCACTCTCTCTTATTCCTCTTCCATTTTTCTCTTGAAAAGTCACGATCACATATCTACGATTATTGCACTGGGCATGCTTGGAGTTACAGTATCATTGCACATATTTCACAAGATGTGGGGTGAAAATAGACCTTTTGAATTATTCATTTTCCATCCAAAAACAAAATCTCACTGTCTTTAAACAATGTAACCACCCCAACAACATAACCATCCCATTTCACTTCGGTGTTTCCTTTCCCCTGCTTCAGGGGTATGCTAGTTTACCTTATTTCTTAGGAAAGAATCCCTCCTCGTGACCATATTTCTCTCTTGAAACTGAAATCGAGCCAGAAGGTGAAATGCCATGTAGGGAAAAACAAAGAGCGGCATAAATGTGTTATATCTTGCATTTTGTGCAAAGTGTATTTTCCATCTCAATGGATAAAAACCATTTCTCATTTACATTTCTACTCACCATACATCTCATACCAAGGAGATAGAATTACCACGTATTCTTAGAATGATTTTTACAATTTATTCATGCCATCAATTCCATTTGATTTCTAACATTTTTATCTGAGTAGAGGAATTAAACTTGGTTGTGCTCTCCTTTTATTCCTACAAAATAATACAAAAAAGGTATACATATTATAGAAAAGAACAACAACATCTCCTTAGATGCTCCTATTTAGAAATTGGATGAAAATATCTTGCAAAACTCTATAATCTAAAAAATTTAAAAAATAAACTTAATGTAAAAGGACTGTGCATTGAATATTCTACTCCTATTATTGTTGAACATTGGCTATCATACTAGTTTTTAGTATTATGGTCAATTATTATACCTGCCGATAGGCTGGTATATAGCGATGAGTTCACCCTTGACTATATATTAATCTATTCATTTGACCAAAAAATTGTATACTTTTCCAATGTCATACTTTAGCAATGAATTTTATTTATTTATTTCAATTATTTAAAATCCTTTTTGGCAAAATCCTATTTGCTATTGAAACGAATGTCTTATTGTTGAGCAGACGGTGGGTCCTGACATGTCACTGTAGTCGATGCGGATGGCGAAGTCCTGACATGTCACTGCAGTCGATGCACTACAGATTAAAGCCCTTGTCAGTATCCTCCTCCTCCTGTCGTTTGGCAGTCGACGACTGTCACTGCAGCCCTTGTTAGTAATAAATTTACGGGCAGCGTTCCTACAAAAATCGGCGAACTGCAGCCTTCCTACAAAAATCAGCAATAAAATTACGGGCAGCCTTCCTACAAAAATCGGCGAATTGCACAACCTCCGCGAGATAATCGCCAGTAGTAATTTACTCTCAGGTGCTTTGCCTCTGATCTTGGGGAAGCTGCAACAGCTCGGAAAGCTGGAACTTAGCAATAACCAGCTAAGTTGAGAGCTTATTGCTGAAATTGGCTCTTGCAAGCAGCTTGGGGAGATCGATCTTTCAAAAAACCAAATCTCTGGTTCTATACCTACGAATCTCGACACTTTGTCAGTGCTTAATTATTTGGACCTTTTGGACAATCTTCTCACCGGGTCGATTCAATTCCTTCCGAGCTCGGGAATCTGAAGCTGAATACGTTAAATGTCTCAGAAAACCGTTTGTCCGGTACAGTTCCTTTTGCTTTTGAGAATCTGGTCTATGAAAAGAGCTTTTTGGGAAATCCTGAGTTATGTAGCCGGGAGGTATTTAACGGCATGAAGTCCTGTTCTGAAGAACACAGTGAAATATCTAAGCATAGGACTTGGTGGTGGCTGCTTCGTTGCTTGTTTGTGTTGTCTCTAATTATTTTCGTCCTTGGACTCGCGTGGTTTTACAAAAGGTACCAAAGCTTTGCAAATGCAGAGAGGAAAAAGTTTGTAGACAAACCTTCCTGGATGCTGACTTCATTTCACAGTCTGGGCTTCAGTGAATATGAGGTTCTGGATTGCTTGGATGAAGATAACATGATTGGAAGTGACGGACCTGATAAGGTTTACAAGGCTACGTTGAGCAATGGTGAATTAGTAGCCATTAAGAGGCTTTGGAGTAGTGCTAAAAACAATGCTTCCAATGACAATGGTTTCAAAGCAGAGGTGGACACATTGGGGAATATCAGGCATAAGAACATCGTAAAGCTATGGTGTTGTTGTAGTAACAACGAATCCAATCTATTGGTCTATGAGTACATGCTTAATGGAAGCCTGGGGGATCTGCTTCATGAGCGTAAGTTTAGTGTTCTTGACTGGCCCATAAGATACAAGATTGCCCTTGAAGCAACTCAGGGCTTGGCATATCTTCATCATGATTGTGAACCACCCATTGTTTACAGAGATGTGAAATCCAACAATATTTTGTTGGATGATGATTATGGGACTTATGTTGCAGATTTTGGCGTTGCGAAGATTATGCAAACTGGTGGCAATGGGACTGATTCTATGACTGCAATTGTCGGTTCTTATGGCTACATAGCGCTAGGTTTGTGCTGTTGATTGTAAAAGAATTCTATATGGTGCTTGAATTCCCCTCTAATCTGTTTGTACTGTTGATTTTAAAAGAATTCTATATGGTGCTTGAATTCCCCTCTAATCTTGACTTCATTTCATTCAAATGATCTTGTGCTTTGCTTTAATTTTGATCTTGAGCTGGTGAGACTCAAAGTTCAACACTACTTTGCTTTCTTAACAATTTCTCTCATAAGTTATGCTAGAGGTTGTCATGCAGATGCTTGGGTACTTTGTACCCATGATTTTAATGTCGACCTTTGTGCATGAACTTAAGATATGCTTGTTTTCACATTTTCTGGGATGATCTTGATGTGTATCCGTTTTTAACCCTGCATTTGATGTTGTTTTTTAAAATCCAATTTCATTATGGCTTCACAAAGCTTGGTGTATGATTTAGATGCTTTCCAGTGTTGTCCACTCTACATCCCAAATAAGGGATCCATAATCAACGGTATGTACATATCCATCTATCCATGTTAACCCTGGTTTTGCTATGGTGAGTTAAAAGGTACTAAATTCCTTAAATAGCGATCAACTAAATGTTTTTGTACGACTCCACTCCCTGGAATTCAGGATATTACTCTTTATTTTGGCTGCTTATTATTATGTGCGATGATTCCAACGATGTTGAACTAAGTGATCATGATATTGCTCTTTATTGGGCTACTTGTTATTATTATGTGAGATGAATCAAGTAATGTTTAACTAAGTTATTAGCTATAAGAAAAGATTGTGATAAGCCAGTCACAATCACTTGGCCTACTTTCTTTATATAGGCACAGAAATGCCATAAGCATCATTCGTGCCGAGATTTTTAAAAAAGGGAAATGAAAAAAGATCCGTCTTATTTCAGAATCACTTCGTTTACGTGGTTGTGTAGGTAGATATATGTACTGAGCATCATTCTAGCAAAAGAATAAAGAAAAATATCTGAGCCTTATTGTCACAAAATTGTAAAATTGATTCCTCTTGTTTCCCAAATTCTACGTGATCCTACCTATTTTTCCAAATTCTGCTAGAGTTCTTTCTAACTTCAAGCCTGATATTGTTGTGTTTTGTCCATGTATAAGGTTCATCTTGTCCTTGGTCTGACTTGATCTTGTGTTTGTTTAATTTCCAAATGTGAGTTTCATTTTTTGCTTATTCTATTCCCGAAAGAGGGGTTCTTCTTGTGCTTATTTTATTTAGCGGAACTGCTTATTGTTTTTCCTACTTGTTTGAATTTTGTAGGAGGGTTGAAATTTGTAAAACATTCTACAGGTTAAAATTCACTAAATTAATAAGGTCAGCGGAGGCGGCTGGATGGTAAAGTCGTTCTTGCAACGAAGGTCAGGTCTTGTGCTCAAACCCGAGCAAGGATGTGGTCTAGCTGCAGAAAGCTTAACTGGGCCAAGCCCGCATACCTTTAAAGGTCAGCGGAGGCGGTTGGATGGTAAATTCATTCTTGCAACGAAGGTCAGGTCTTGTGCTCAAACCTGAGCAAGGACGTGGTCTAGCTGCAGAAAGCTTAGCTGGGCCAAGCCCGCATACCTTTAGCCCAAAGGGGTTGGATCCAATGGTGGAAAGTGAGGATTTTTTCACCGTTGGGCAAGGTTCAATTCTCGTGAGGGCTTTACCTGGAGCCATGGGGACACCTTGAGGTAGTGGTCGAACGTGTGGTTGCACCCAGAGATACTATAATAAATGGTATCGTGACCCGTGCACACATAAGTGGATCAAAGCCCACCCCCATGTCCTTCAAC